>CM017570.1:50457684-50490184 GCA_007844125.1 Sinonovacula constricta
TATATATTATATATTATGTGTAGGGCGACATAAGGGGCATGCTGTATTATGTATACATAATTTCGAGTCATTAAAAAAACAAACTCAATGTTATTCGTAAAATGTGTTCGAAGAATTGTTATTGAGATATAACCAAAAGACACCTTTGATTCATTGCAGGTTTTATTTAACTTGTCAATGTCCGAGTTATTGTGTTGATGTCCATTCAAATTGAACATTGCTGTAAGATTGGTCAGGTAATCTTCATAGAACGTTGGCCGGGAGAAGGTGTTGTAGGTCGAATAGTTGCCTGATGACAAAACTGTAGTTGAACAAGGACTCGTTCTCAGAGATGCGCCCTGTAAGGTGAAAAACAGAGGGTCGGACAAAAGCATGTAAACGCATTTTAAAAAATGTCGCCTTTCTAATGAAATTTTTGAGTACAATGGCCAAACCTTTATTGTTCGTGTTGGCGAACGCATAGTTGCCGCCAGACCGACGCCAGTTTAACCTGGACGCGTTGAAGTAAGCCCTGTGCCAAATGATAAGCCACTACAGTATTTATTGTCTTTTTGGTAATAGGTTCATAAGTCAGATAAAGAAAAGAACACGTTTACGACTTTTTCTTTTGTGTGTGTGCATAAACTGTGTGTATGAAATAAGGTTGTGTGGTAGTTAAGTGCTTCATACCTTGGTTTATTTGTATTGTTGTTTTGTCATCGCCACGAGCGTCAAAGATTTTCTCAAGTGTATTTCTTAAGTTATATTTCATTCCTATACAATTGGCCTTATTAAAAAAAATACTACAGGTATAAGTCTTCTTTCTGACGAATGAGTAGAAGGTCTATAGGTCTGACTCGTGGATTCATTTTCTTTCGTCTCGATCAAAGCTCGACAAAACATTCTCCCAGCCAATTTTGCAAAGTTATGCAGTCTTAGCAACAGAACAATGTTCTTGTCCATTTATCAACCGGCCTGAAGCCGACACAACCTCTTGAACTCAGGGCTAGAACGATTTTAACTTTGCCGAAACCGAATATTTCCGTAATAATTAACTTGTTTAAAAAGCCTTGAGCATCAGCAAAATTGGACTGTATAACACGCTGACTCACAAAGTTGTGGCATATTTGATCAGCTCTTAAAAAAGCTCTGACAAAATTATCCCATCATCAATCAAACTCGTATCTGTCTGATATTCCCAATCGCCTAATGAGAACAAAACACCGCACAACAGCAATATCTAGATTGTCGTTACTGAGTTAATAGTTTCCAATATCTGGCACCGTTATTGCATTGTTTGCTGTGATTCGATTTTTCGATACACTTTTTTATGACAAATAGTAATCGCTTCGCAGAAGGTATCCATTAATACTCAAATGGCTAACATAAGGTGTAAGCCATTTGTGTTAATGATGTTTTAGGGATAATTTACAGGAGTAATGATAGACCGGGTTCCACAATCGATTTACTCTCCCCTCTATAACGTTTCAATCCAGATAATTTGAGTGCAAAATCTTATCTTTGTGAGTTGCATGTAAAATAAAGTCAAACTTTTGTTTTGAATAAATTTATCATGTAACAATAATATTATTTGATGGTTGGAGTAACATTATTTGTGGAAAACCTATGGACATTTGCATTGGATAGTACGTGCATCACATTACAGTTCTCAAAAATAACAAAATTTCTTAATCAGGCATTCCTTCATGTTAAAGCAACAAGTTTAGAATTGCTACAGTCAGCTCGATTCCCAACGGGATATTTATTTAAGGCACAATATTAGGGCGAGTATTTGCCGCGTGGGTTAGTTGTTAGGGTGAACGATGCGCATTGTTCATCAATAAAGGCAATGTGTCGAACAAAATATATATTTCCAGTTTAATTTGTAAGTATGCAAAGGCAGAATATACCTATCTACACAGTGACAAAAAGTATTCAAGAAACGCCTTAAAGAAAGGTGGATGAGTATAAACCAACCTTTTACAAGGGAAATGAGCATCAATATAAACTTTAACATGATTTTCGACTCCGAGAAATGTTTGACTTTATTATTGTCGTGTTGGGACTTTTTCATATTTATGTATGATCCCGAAAGTAAGAGGTTTGAAAATTAAAAACAGCGACTCGTCTCTATAATGATGTATCTGATGTTACCTCCTGTTATTACCTTAAACATATACGTAATTATAAAGCAGGTTTTCTGAACTCTTTAATAAAAGCTTGCATCGGCGTGAACAGACAGAAAATTATTAACAAAGACCATAAAAATAAATGCAATGAACTATGTACACTAAGTAGAATATACTATTGTAATACATCGACAATAAATCAGAACCATAAAAGAGTTTAAAATATAATTGTCCGAGTGATGACGTGTATTTATATATTGAACAATCTAAAATAAAAGCAATGACGACCAATAAAAGAAAGATTCGTACTAATTTAAAATATAATAAATATCAATCCTTGACATTATTAAAACACAATATATAATACATGAAGGCTTTTCATTTCTGAAAAAATATGAAATTTTACTAAAAGAAAAATGTAACAAGGTAGAATTGTCAAATATCTACAAATGTCACTTACATGATTCACCGTAGGCGAACATGTCGATTGGATTTGTAGCTTTGTATAGGGACCCATTTCTCGCCACCATACTGCCGTTGACGCTACCTCCAGCCAGGCCGGACAGGTTACTGTGTGAGATGTTGTCCTTGATCCCATCTAATGTTATGGATATGTCTGACCCGCCTTGTAGTGTAAGCTTGAAGATGTGTTAAACACATATTATAATTTATGAAAAAATAGTTTAAAAGTTGAAGTTCATATATGAGTCGCACCGACAGCGTAATAAATCGGAAGAAAAAAAGCCAGATACATATACTGCAATCACAACGTCGTGCCATCGGATCACAGTGAGGGCGGTCGGGCATTTTTGTTTGCACAATGCGTCGAACTTTGCTGCTAGCGAACATTTATCTCTCACAACACGGATGAAAAAGCAGTCTCATCTTACATGCCGGAACCTCTCATAATGGCGCACAACAACATACGCAAATGCAGCAAATCCGTATTCGCTGAATGGATTTTATTTATCTTAAAATCCATCTCAACCAGATTCTTGACCACCAACACGTCACGATATTCACAGAAAGCCATACGCTATTGTCTCTTTGGCGTCCCTCGCTTTATGATAAGTAAATAACATGTTACATTAAATTCACAGAAAAGAAAGAACGCGAATTAAAATATAATCAGAAGCTATATTCGTTATGGACCTTTAACAATTGACAGGTAGGTTATTTTTACATTTTTTTACGAAAATAATTGACTTAAATTAAAATATGCGTGCTTAATAGAATTAGGAAACATACATCTATCTTTATGTGATGACCAAATTCAGAAGTACATTATGGCACACTATATAATCATGATTAAACCAGGATTTAAAATAATGATCTCATGAACTGTGAGGGCATCGTGGTATAGAGGCTAAATTACGAATATAACAATAAACGGGAAATACTTTATATTCGGTGAAAATTGAAAAATATTACAATGATGATGATGATGATGATGATGATGATGATGAGCTCTTGTTTTACCGTCTTCAGGTAACTCCCAAATCCCTTCAAGCTGAACGACACTTTTCCGTTGCCTACAAGAACGCCCCTAACCGGTCTGTTAGACGTAGACAAAAAACCACACGGAAACATGGTATTGGATGGCCCGCCCTGTGGAGGAATGTCGTTACTGGAACATTCGTCCACCCCGTCCTTGTACACGGTCACAACACCAGATGTCCGGTTGAGTTGAGCTTCACACTGCCCAATGTCGTCCTGTATTATGTAAAGCCATACCTCACAACAGTGTCCATTCTAATCAACGTAACTTGAACAATAATTCGATATTGATTTTAATTTATTTTCAAGCACACGCTGTAAAAATATGATAATATTTTACCTTAGTTAAAAACAGCACTCCTGAAACTCAAAACAATAATAACCTTGTGTTAGGATCCAATGATGACAGTGATATTTATCAATTGCAGTTTAACTTAGTGTTACATTTAAAACACATTTTCATTACACTATCTGTACTCTGACTGTATTACCGACCGTATTAAGCGATTGATAAGCATGATTATACAGTTGGGACCTTAGTTTTGAAATTACGAATATATATATATATATATATATATATATATATATATATATATATATATATATATATATATATATATATATATATATATATATATATATATATATCCTTGACCGTCAGGTCAAAATCGGCCATTGGTTGTGAAACCAACAAATATGCAAGAAAAATTGTAACGACTGAAACGGTACGCTGTATAGCTAAGGGCAAAAGGTTTATTTCAGGTGTCTGCTAACAATTAATTGACGCCATTACACGCGTATGCTAGAAAATAGAATGTCAGGTTTAACATGTTTTGTTCGTATAATCAAGGGAGATAAACGTCTGTTTAGTAAACAAATAATGAATTTAGGCAACAGATATAATGACATATCATCGTCACCATAATTTGCAACGTCCGATGTCTAAATTTCGCCATTAATGAAATTGCCTTCAACGAAACTCTAAAACATGTTTTAATATTAAGATGATATTTTACTCCTCAACACGTTCCAATTAGAAATAAATTTATATCAATGGAAGACGAAACATCAAAGATTATACTATAGCTATTATCATTGACCTTCATCATTGCGAGTGCAATCTTTAAACTAAAGGCGAGGTGTCCGTTGCTTTTATATTAATAGCAACTGTTTATTAATATACTGTTTAAAAGAGAATTTGAAATTTTAATTCAATAATCTTTTTCATTTCGTTGCATTTGTCTTAGCTTTTCAGATGCCCTGCCTTATGCGTACTAAAATAAAGTAAGCGATAAGAAGATGGTGGATTGGCGTGTTTATTTGTAAGATGTGACGTAGTGACGTACCTTGATGGCCACAGCAACAAAGATGGTACTGTCATTGTTCCCCGGAGTCATGTAGTCTGCTCGAACTTGTACCATTGTGTTCCTTGGCAACGAAAACATAGTTTTAAAGCAAAAGAAAAGACAGATGTTGGATGGTTGGGAATCCATGTTATACAATTTTATAACAATTTACTAACGGGTGATTAAAAAAGATAAATCTGAAACAATGTCTCAATTCTTTACTAAAACAAGAATGCAGGAAGATGTTTGACTTTGTAACAAGCAATTATTACAATTTCAGAAAAAAAATACTTTTGACAATACAATTGTAAACTCACGAGCATTTTGTGTCTTGAATAAACGAGCATCTTTGCTTACCCAGTTTGCAGGAACACGTACTCTCCATGGCCGTTTAAGTCATATTCCACCTTGTCTACCGTAGTGATGTGGGGATCTTCCCAAGAACGGGCTGAAATATATACTATATACACATGTACATATATGAAACAATATCTGGATAGTTTTCATATAAAGACGTTCAGGATTTCTCTTATTGCAATAGTTTGATCATTACTTAAAGTTGCCTAAGCGAGAGTAGATGACATTACAGCCATAAACTTGAAAATGACTAGCATTATTAAAGTATCATTTGTATTCAGATTTTAGAAGGAAATGTACATTCCAAATATTACTGGTCAAGAGCAAATATGGTTAAAGTTAACAACATTTATGTTAAGTGTGAATGTAACACATACATAATTTAAACTTCCAAGGCGGTAACTGTCGCGTTTGCTCTTTTTGTTTAATGACTCATCACAGATTTGTTCTTAATTTTACATTTGCCTTGCATGTGAATACCATTTTTCTGTGCCTTTGCAAATTTTGGTTTTTGTTGCAATGCTCATAGGATGTTGTCATATATTCTTATTAATTGTTAATGAGAAAATCAATATCATTGAAATACACTGAATGACGAACAGATGTTTTGCTTTTGTGTTTGTTTCTATGTATTGATTAACAAACTCTACCAACTTTAATACTTTGGGTTAAAAGATATATAATATACATTTTAATTGGGTTTTCATATTTTAATAGGTCACATGTTGTTTTGTTCTTTTTAAATGGTGTCAGGGATTTAAAAGTCATGCAATAGACCTGTATTTGGTCATTACAATATACAGTATTGCTTATAGTGCTGAATCTTTTTATTAAACGATTAGCACATATATAACAAGCTTTAATTCATGTCCTTTTCAAATTAAAAATTATGCTAGAAGTATACAAAATAATAAATAAAATAAAATAAAATGAAATGAAATAAAATAAATAATAGATATAAAGGAATTTCTGGTTACATGACCAAAGTATCAGGTTGGCGATGAAAAAGCAGAAACAGACAATGTATTTTTATGTGAATACTAAATTATTTGATAAAATATTTCAGGTTTGCTTCGCTGTATGATTTTAATTAAACCAAGACTTCAATTAATGATCTAAATAAACTGTCAGTGCATCCTGGTATAGAGGATTCTATAGATAAACTAAGGGCAATATAATGAATAGATCATGAAGATGCTACTGATAATACTACTGATGCTGCTGCTGATACTGATGATGATAAAACTGGTAATTATAGTGACTGCAATGTAAATGATGGTCATGTTGCTGTTGTCGCTGCTCCTGTTTTTGATGATGATGATAAAAATGGTGGTGGTACTTTTGTTATCGGTGCTGCTGCTTATAATGATAATGATGAAAAAGATGATGGTGATAATAATGCTATAAATGTTTTTGGTGCTTTTGTTGTTGTTGCTGCTGCTGTTGCTTTTGATGAAAATGATGATGATGATGGATGATGATGATGATGACGATGATAATGATTATGATGATGCTTACAATGATGGTGATGATTACTATGCTGCTGCTGATGATGATGACGATGATGATGAGGAGGAGGAAGAAGAAAAATAAGATGATGATGATAAGGAGGAAGAAGAAGATGATGATGATGATGATAGTAATGATGGTGATGATGATGATGATGATGATGATGATGACGATGATGATGATGACGAAGATTATAATGACGACGATGATGATGAGGAGGAGGAAGAAGAAGAAGAAGAAGATGATGATGATGATGATGATGATGATGATGATGATGATGATAATGATGATGATGATGATGATGACGATGATGATGATGATGATAATGATGATGAAAATGATGTTAACGATGAAGATTAAGATTATGACGATGATGATTATGATGATAATGATAATGATGATGATGAAGATGATGATGATGATGATGATGATGATGATGATTATGATGATGATGATACTGATAATGAGGAAGATGATGATGACGATGATGATATGATGGATGATTATGGTGGTGCTGCTGATGATGAAACGTGGTTTGGGTTTGATGTAATCACACAGAGGATGTCCTTATCACTGCATGTTTTTCTCTTATCGGTGCTGTCGCTTGTAAACATTAGTTGAGCAAACATCATGGTAACACAGGTCGCTAAAATGTCCACAACAGATCAAAGTTATTAGAGGTACCGGATATTGGAATGTAGATTTCCCATCGGAAGGATAATGGGCTTGGAGAGGATCATGGGGTGGGGTGGGTCAACCCACTGGATACAGCCTCGTGATAATATCAGGTATAAGAAAGGATCGTGGGGATTTGCGTCATTCTGACCAATGGCATTGCAGTGTGCATCTTATGTGGCTAAATATTTTATGATATTTCCCCTTATGGCGTCCCTGAATATTATACACAAAGTAAGTGCTTTACGGCTGTGATCTTTCAGCATGGTGTTACCATAACATGAAAATGTTTTATAATATGTCAACGTCTTATAATTTTAATGACATTTGGAAAAAAAGACGTATCCGTTGATTCGCAGATGAAAGTGGAGACCTAAGTGAAAACAGCATTTTCTTTTTGTAATTATTGTTGCAATTGTTGACCTTAAATAATAAACACAACAAACACAATATTTGACATATCCATGAACTTATATTTGTATATTCTACGCCCTAAATATAAGAGCAATCATAACATTATAGTTGTAAATTCCGTATGGATCGATTCTGCCACAGTATCATATGCTAACATTTATTTCATTTACACCTGATTTTGCATAGTAAATGAATGTTGTGGAACCACATATCGCAACGCAGTGTCATTTCTTTTGCAAATTTAGCAAATTGCTACTGACGTTTAATGTATAACGTAACAATTTTAGTACATGCCTCTCTGTTTTTTCTTACATAACCTCCGATACAATCACACGTATAGTTTCCTATCGTATTTCCACAGACTTCATTTGCCCCACATTTAACACCCTTTTCACATTCGTTTATATCTGGAAATAAACAATTGAGAACCAAAGGCCAAACAGTTAAAACTGAAACTCAGTAAATGTGTTACCTTTCAAAACGAGAAAAGATCGACATGGTCGGTAGGTATCACAAAGTCAATATGAAAAATGCTGGGTGGAATAGAGTGGAAAAGAGTGGTGCAACTTTAAAAAAAAAACAGATATTTTATTCTTGTTTTGGCTTTATTTAGAACTATTTCGAAAGTAAATATCAGTCAAATCTTATATATTGTACAATGGATGGGTAGTGCTGTACTGTGATCAGTTCATAAGATTAAAATGTAACACATAGTACTCCACAGGTCATTGTTTCAAAAAACATTGTAAGGTTATTGTAAAAAGAGCCGGATTAGAGATGCATGGCTCAATCTATGTAATAATTACAGCTAGTCGTTAGAAAAAAAAAATGTTATTCCCTTGACGCCACATTTTACTACACTTTATTTTGTAAGGTGAACATTGCAGAAAGAATAGACGTGCTGATTGGAACTTCTAATTCTTAGAGGTCAGTAAATAGTATTTGGTGTCCGTCCGTGGTCTAGTTGTTAAGACGCTGGACTCCGGATCGGAGAGTACCCGGATCAGTCTGCTTAACTAACCACGTGATGTCACTCCTTGAGCAACAGTATTGACTGCATATTGCTAGCATACCTGATTACTGAGGGAGTCTAGAGTGATTTATGTAAGTTGAAAGAACTTGTTTTCCAAGCGACTATAAACAAAAGGGTTTGGACTAATTATTATTTGATCAGCATTAAAATTATGTAGCTGTTAGCAGAACTTCATCAGTAGCAGTAATAGTAATGATTATAATGGTCACAACTAGTGATTTTCCAAATGTGCTGCTCAAGCTTCCATCACATTACGCCGCTCTGGCTTTACATTGAATCTTGAGTCTCTTTTGCATGGTTTCAGTACTTGACCAATTCATACTTGATTGAATAAACATTTTTCCCCGTAGTTTCAGTTCCTTCTGTTTTCTCTTTGCCAGACTGTTCTCGGAACCTTGCACAGCTCAGCTCACTGACAGCTTCTTCTTCTAAGAAGTTAAATACCGGTTTCACTGACAAGCTTACAAGCATCTTATTAGTCTTGCTGCATTAGCCACATTATACTGATTTGCTTAAGATGTTAGTTAAAAATTTCGCGACGAGGTGAAATCATAGTACTGCAAGCATCGGCTTGAGTCTAAGCCCACGTCTAAGGATCTTGTCGATGCTTTAGAGAACTGTGATCGCCTTATTGTCATCAATACTTGGTATTGGTTAACTTTGGATAGTTCGTGTATCACCTTCCGAACGACCGGGTTCCTTTTATTCAAGATTTGACCATATGCCAGCTTCATCAAAGAAATTGAAGATCATGGATGAAGTTGACAATTGTGAAGCGTCTACTGTATAGCATCTGTGACGCTTTTGCTATCTGAGGGTAAAATGCATTCACATCTCTATACCTAAAGCATCGACGCAGGTGGCTAAAACAGCGTGACTAAAGTTGTTTAACCTCCTCTTGTAGGTGGTGTGGGGCAGTGCAAACTAAATCATTGTATGCGGGATAGAGAAACATTGCATGGCCTAGCCTGACTACTGCACGTTCCTTCCTACAAACATATTTGCTTTTGCTAAGCTGTCGGAGATTTTCTTGCCTTCAATATTCAGCAGGGATATGCTCTGAAACTGCTCTTAACACACGTCACTCTCTCTACTCTTATTTCTACATAGGTTTGTACAACGTACTTTAGTCTGAATAAAGCAACTTTGAAATCTAACTATAATGTTCAAAGAGAACATTCCAACAGCAGGAAAACACTGCGTGTCTATCAGTAAATATATCCCACTGAGGTAGCCTGGCTATAAAGTTACACCACTCCGTCTTTATTTGAGTTAAAACTGTTTACATTATGATATGAAATAGAATCCTCAACAAGAACAAGTCTGTGAAAACAGCAAACCCAGAAATCGAGTGTATGTGTAGATTAATCTGTCATCTATTTATGCTTATCAGTCTTTACAGTGCAGTTGTAAAATTGAAGTACCGGTAAGAGACTTAACATCGCAAATGTTTGGAACCGACTCTTCTCTGACATGAAAACTAAACAAATTACCAGAAAATTACCTACCTGAATAATCTCCCTTTGTTCCACTAGCGATACCTGAATAATCTCCCTTTGTTCCACTAGCGATTAAAGCGACAAATACCCAAGTCCACATTAAATCACACTTGTTCATTGTGTATAATAAAAACTATATGTTGCTCATTTATTAACTTGTCCCACTTCTTCCCTTCAATCAGTACCGTCGTTTAAAGTCCTACTGCCACACTTGATTTTCATTGCCGTCACAAACACATTATTGACATTGAAAAACACACTTGTAGTTATAATATATTATAGTGTTAAACAGTGTGACAGTCCACGTGTACGACTGTGCTGTTTCTTTCGCCGTTAAACCATATCTGAAGGAAATTAGATTTACAAAAACATAAAAAGATTTATCAAATTTTAAAAATGCGAATAATTAACTTCAAACGAAGGCACCGAAAACAACTAAATAATCGATGAAAGACAGTAATGAGTAAACTTATCTTTCATCGCCAGTTATCTTTATTTAAATAACGTAAATCTTAGCATCACCGTATCGATAAAAAAAACACATAATTGCAAGTCACTATTTCATACAAAAACTCTTTGACTGATTACACTGCATCAAATAGAATTTTAATACTTGTACATAGAGGGTGTTATGGAACAGGAGAAGCCAAACATAACTAATGAAAATAAAACGTTCAATGGTTCATTTTTGTAAAAGCAAATACCCCTCTCAATTCAGGTGGTAAACAACAATTAAATGTAAAAGAAAAAATGCCGAATGTTTAGACATTTGTTTTACAATTACAACTAAAATATACTAAAGAGGTAAAAGCAAATTTCAAACCCCCCAAAATGCCAACATTTTTTTTAAATGGTTCCCTACATGTCGAACAAAATAACGGCAAGTTGTCAAGACATTTTGAGAACGATCAACACTTTTTCTTCATGTATGAACATAGTGAAAATATGTTAAAAAAGAAACACAAGAAGAAACAAAAGAACCTGGAAGGAAATCTCAACAGAAAAACAACAACACAGAACAGTTATGAAATACGCAAAAGTATCTTTCCCAAAGGAACAAAGGCAATGACTGCGGTTTGCATACCTTCTGTATGTTGTATGTACAGTTCCACTTTACTTAATCAGACTATGATTTGATGTAAGTGTCAATATCCAATCCATTCTCTATGTAATGCAACAAAGATCAATAGCAGCAACGTACATATGTTTTACAAACCTCAAAGATAAAAACTGTCATAAACAACTCAACACTCCACGGCGCTCTTATCCCTAAGCGTGACCATTGATAAAACAAACTTTTAACAGTAAGTTACAAACATAATAACAACAGAGAAAATAGTATATCAAAAACGGAAACAATCTCACGTTGTTTCAACAAAAGTGTTTCCAGTTTTTTTAATGACAGTTTATGTTAAAATATTCACGAAATGCTCCTGTCACTTATGCAGGACTAGACACTGACAACTTGCAATTTGCTTATAATAATTTTGAATGTAGAACATCTTATCTCAGGGCAAATTAAATGTTTGGGTTGTTAGGCAAGATAGACCGTGAATATGTTATCGGTGTGTGTGTGTGTTTGGGGGGTGAGGGTAAATAGGTATTGAACGTTAATTTTGTCGTGTTAAAAATTCAAGCCTCTCATCGTGGCTAAAAATTGTGGTATTTGTTCAATGAAGACAGTGTGATGGCATTAAAACCCATCAAAGCACTAAACTACCTTAGGGTTGTTTATCACACCAAAGTGTTGACTAAATATATTCTGTTTTCATTTCTCTTTTAGAGTAATTGATTTAAATACATAACAAAAATAAATGCAGTTCATAACGTAGTTTATTAATTTTATAAACTACATTATCAATTAAGGCAACACGTACTAAATGTAAACATTTTTTGTATTGTACATTTCGCTTAATGGGGTTTTATGTGACGGTAACGCATTTTTCTTTGGTAGATTAATGCTAGATGCCATTTCAGGATCAGTCACCTGCTCAAACTGCAATTGTTAAATGGAGGTATGTTTTGTTCTGTGTACCCTTATACAAAGAAGTTGAAGCAGATACAGTGCTGCCTTTGATGTATATAACCGTGAACACCTGGCATGATACCACACCCAGTCACATTATCCGGACACAAGCCAACCAGTCATGGAACGACACTTATTTATTTGTTTGGGCGTTAGCAAGGGAGCTATACCACGACATTATTAACGACTCTGGTGTGTCGCGGCCGGTGATCGAACTCGGTGTGCGCTACTAGGTACGTTTTTGTATACAGATGTAAAAAAATATTTCGTTTAACATAGTTTGAATATATTTTAGAAAAAAAAAAGTTCATGTGTACAACTGATATAAATGAAGGATGCACATGAATTTTAAATGAGTTATATTTATATTGTCTGTATTTTAACTGGATATTGTAAAGTACGGAGATTTATATTATTTATCAAGGTCTTGAGTTTTTACTATCAAGAGATAAGAACCAAATGTGATGTTAATTGACACATTTTGACACATTTTTCTTAGCAAGGTACAATGAATGCCGAAAAACTAAGAGCAACAAATTATTTTAAAGACCCAGCTGTTACTACTGCCAATACACTGCCAGAACACTTTAAACACCAGTGTCGTAACCAATGCCTTTATCAGCAGAGCACATTATCGCAGATTATGGTGGTGGAACATTCTAGGATTTCGACTTGTTAATTGTTCACATATTGCTAGTTTTACATAGTAGTTGTTTACCATAAAAACTATTTTACTTAAACAACTATCTAATGCACGACTTTTTATTTGAAACCACCAATTAAATCTAAATTATAACAAAGAAAATATTATCATTGTCTCTGAACAATAATGATAAGTTGTAGTAGGCAGACCTATTATATCCATAAACTTCTATGGTGCAACTAGAAGCACGTCTCTTCATCTTGACAGATGATTCAGGATCAAAGACTGGAAGATGGAATATGTATGATATTCTTAATTAATTTTTTTTTATGAAAAAAATAAAGACAGAATGTAAATATTAGATGGATCATGTTGCATGAAATCATCTTACAATTAAAATCAGCAAAAGATCATTTATTATTTAAGGATAAACAGACAGACAATATTTACATTCTGGTAGCTCTGTATTGCCTTGCAAGAGGTGACATTGGTGAAATCAGAGATAAAAAAAACAACAACAATTATTTAATTAAGCGCTTATAAACGTCTTTTTCATCTTTTTCTCTTATGAATTTTATTAACAAATTATTTTTGTATCAAATTGAAACCACACACTATTTTCAATGTGGTAAAACAATATACATGCCAGAGTTGTATTTGGTTCACACCATGCTTCATTATACCCTTTTCATTATTTACTTTAGACCATAAGCTTAACTATCAACATATAAAATTGAATTCTAGACTCTTGACTAAAATATTTTGGATTTAAAAGATATATTTCAAAATACATTTAAGTATAAATAAAACAGATTTGAGGTAGATCTAGTTGCATTTGTTGTTATAAAATGTGATATAATGACAATAAATAGTTTAACACTTTAATGACTACATATTGATTGATTATGGGAAATTATCTTCCTTCTTATCATCTTATCCAATTTTCTTGAATCTTACGTTTTTTATCTTAGACTCGATGGAAGATCACGTGTCAGCGTGTTTTAATATATCCCAATGAAAATGTTAAATACCTGTTCGAGATACAAGAGTTTTCCAAAAGGTGTGATTCGAGGTGTAAACTTGTTCTCTTGTTCAGTTCTTTATTAAGACATAACGTGTTATTGCATGTTTCTTTGGTTCTATGTGTTCTATAATTACGATTGAAAAAAATTGTAATTCATTTGGCTTTGTATTAAGATGCCAGGACCTTAGACATGTCCAAGAGTAGAATCCAGTAGGAACTCAGTAGAATCATCTCAAGAAGTCATCTTTAATTAGTATTTCAACGTCGTTTGGTCAAGAATTATACGAAATATGGTAAAGCAAAACAAAACAAAACAAGATCTTTTATCTGAAGCTCCGTGGTTTTATTTGTTCTGATAAATACAAATTAGTATATACACTGTTGTCTAGATGATAGCATGCTTAGTAGAATAACATAAAATAAAACGTAGCAAATAAATACATGGCTCATGTTTAGAACGGATTTATATTTTGACCGTATAAACAATAGCATTGATCATTAGAATGTAACAATATACAACAAATGTATAAGTACAATGAGAGGTACACATCAAGAACCAGTACAGACTAAAAATGAACACATGTTAAGCAGCGTATACCATGACAACAAATGCGACGATGAAGACCTTTCCTTTCAAACAAATTGCTTATACATACCATTTAAATAATCACATATTCAAATATAACCAAATGATCACATGTTCAGATACAACTTCTTATGCCAACACCTGGTTACAAGGCTTACATAACATTTTACCAAATCTATATTTAGATACAACCTTTTTACCACTCTTTCATTTTTTGTATTTATTTCAATTTCAAAGACAGATTTATTGATGTGAGAAAAGAAATCAACGGGAAGTTGCTCACTGAACAAATCTTCTCCGGTTTAGCCTTATATGTGTCATAAATGTACAACAACAGGCAGCAGTATCGGTTGTTACAAGCTCTTTGCATACAGATGACTAACATTGTACGTTTTCTTTGACTACAGTTCGTACTACACTGTTGAACTTTGTTTAAACTTAACTAAATTTGAGACTTGTTCTGTATGCCTCTTAACAAAACTTGAGTTCGAAGTTGGTTATAAAATAAGTTTGACCTAAAAAATCCTCTTTAGTATGTTTATGTAAATTCTAAACAAGGAACCTGATGGCTGCGCGGAAATATAAGAAAGCGCACAATGAATTGTGGTCTTGGACTATTTTCAAACTTAAAGTCCTTGTATTGAATGGAAACTTTTACCATGTAAAGCAACGTCACAGACACCTTTTTCACATTTTAACATGAAGCACATCCTTGTATATTTACAAAATGTTTAAAGTCTCTCAATGGTATTATGGCAATGAGAAAGATCATGTCTTTGTTAAGATATGTTTGTTTACAACAATGATAGTATATACATTTTGTGTGTTTCGTTTAAAAATGGCTAACTGAACTGCGGGGATAAATTCATTATTTTAACGAAAAATGGCGTCTAATACTGTATATTGCACATGCAGGTATGAACACCATTTTGATGGATCTTTGTTTGCTTGAAGAAGGTATGATCCAAATCATCGGATACCATTCAGATAACATTTAATAGTTAATCCTATAACATTTAAATCCAACTGAGGAATGGGCATACTGACTCGACTGAACCGCAGTTTGGAGGACAGGTTGTAAGTAAGATGAATCATTGTTGTGGTTTTAGAGCAATCATTATAGCAACAAACGCCTGTCTCTTCCATGGTATTAACCTCAGAATATTCAACATATAAATCCGTCATTGAACTAATGGCGTTCTACTGATTTGGTAGAACCAGTTATTAGTCTACTGACTACCTTGCGAATGATTGTTAACGAAAACATGCGAGATACTGAAGTTAATGATCATTTTCAAAATAAATGAAGCCGATGATAAGTTAAAAATCCATTAAACACAATTATACAAATCAGAAAATAAACTACACAAAATATACATTTTTTTCTATCTTCTTAGTTTGTTATAAGCAACTAACAAATGTTATTTTTTGATAAATAATAAACACACGTAAAACAATAATGGAAGCATTGTATGAAATCATTTCTTAAACACAAACCAAACCTGTAAAAGCACTATGCTTGTTTTTTTGCGATATAAGATTTTCAATGTAAATAGTTAAACAATATATGATCTAAGAAGACATAACAAATTCAAAATTAACAGGTGTAGTCAATGCTTAGAGCATGCTTTACTATCCAGTCGTGGGTTTACTTACCTATAAGTAAATATAAATATAGAAATCTCTAAACTAAGGCTTGTCAAAGTATACACGATGAGTATTTGCTGTTTGTATTTACCTATGTCTTTTAACATAATTTTAATAATGGAGAATTTGATGATTTTTAGGTAAACACTCCTAATTGTACATTCAAGTGCTTGTATACAATGCTTCGCACAAAGAGTATCTTCGTAAATATTTTATTATTATGCTTATTCTTAAAGCGGATTCACACAATATATGTGATCTAGCAACGAAACGAGAATTCACTTAACTACAAAAATAACCTTTGTAAGGCTGTTTTGTCTGATAGACGCACAGTGTGTTTTAAACCATGAACAAATCATTTCACTCTTAGCATGTGGTTGTGCCTTTCGTGTTATATGATAAAACAGATGTTCTACGAATGAAATGAATATTGATCCAAGTCAACATTTGTCAATAATTTAATAATTGCCAAATGATCCTCTCCGCTGTTTGTGAGGTTGAGAATAGATCGGGCCAGACGGCAGATGATTGTAGTTTGTCGCAAGGTTATCCATGGAGCGTGGCCGAGCCATTGGCAGAACACTAACACCGTTCCTAACCACGTGACCATGAATACCGTTCTGGATTTGGTAACTCTGAAAGTTGAAAAGAACTCCTTTTGTACAACAAAATAATTAACTAACAGCTTGAAATACATTTCAGGTAACGTCAAGATTGGTTCAAATTAAACTATGGCAAAACATTTAAAAACAACTGAGGCAGAATAAGGACATTAAAGGCTGTTGCCAAGCCGAAACTGCACATTTCTGGTCTAGATGCAAGTGATCGTTCACTCGTCAACCACTTCTCACGAGCATTTTCGTCACATATGACAACCAAACAATAATGTGTAGTATACATATATGCTTCCATATATTCGTAGTGTTATTTATTATTCATTTTGTTATGTTTAGGATTTTGAATGTTAGACAATATCACAATGTTGTATTTTCTGAACAGTATTATGTACTGTAAGATAAGCGTGTTTTCCTTTAATATGAGCTTTTTCAAACGACAGTGATAGCCCTGACAGTAATTTAACATTACCGTAATTTGGTTCCCAGTTGCACTCCAGAAGTAAGTCAGACAGAGTGTAATAATGATGGCGTCATTTTAAATTATTACATCGAATGCGTTGATTAAACTTAGTCTTCTTCTTTTATTTGTAGTACAATGGCATCGGTCATGTTCTTATTTTATTTGTACTTTTGTGAAGTAGCAATAGTATATTAGTTTATTATTCATGCTTAAATTTCGTATTCCGTTTTTACGAAGCCTTTTAATAACATTTTTTTTGAATTTTAATATCTTTCAAACGCGTTTGTTTGATTTATTGATTTTTATTTACTTCTAATTTATGATACTACTACAGTGGAAGTATTTTATTATTATTAAAATAAAGATTTCGTGTATACAGATTGGTCAATATATGCAGATTTTTAATGCAATTATGACATATACTTTCATTTCAAATAATGTCTTAAACAATGAATTGTATGACCTTCCAATATGACACTTCTGTTCATTGCAATAACAACTCTATTTTTGAGAAGGTTCCTATATATGCATTGTTTTAGAACTAGAGCAATGTGTATTTCCTCCTTCAAGGAAAAACAACTGTTACAACAAAACTGATTGGTGATTGTGTCATTGTTACAACTTTTAAATGTAGCTTATGTATGTGTATTTTAATAATTTTGCTATCATTTGGTTAAACATTTGGTTAAAATGAACTCGTCTTAATTAATACAAAGATTAAATGACTATGCTAAATGATCTCAAACACATCACTGTTGGCTTATGTATTTTTTATAACTGAAGAATTTGTGGTTCAGCATTCACGTACAATAATGTTTAAAATCAGTGATTTTTCATAAATCGAACGCAGCGTAAGTGGCCACGGCTCTTAAATGCCCTTTACTTTATTCTCAAACCAAGGACTGTAATATCTATGTCATATTGCAGAAAATCTTTCAAAATATCATCTTACAGTTTGATTTATAATATGGACTATTAATGAAAGAACTTTTAATTTAACGTTAACGAAATGTGGTCACAGAGAAAATACACATTTGTCGAGAAGGGTTGCGTACTGCACGGAGTATATAAAAATGTTTTGATTTCATATATTTTTATGAATCGGTTGCAAAATACTCATAGCATTGTCTAAAGGCACCTCGATTATTTGAGTTTGCCTGACAATATCACATAGTGAAAAGCCGGCAGTCAGACGACATTTTTATATACGGATTCTGTTGAGAATTAAAAGGATATTTGATACATAAAACAACTGGAGAAATATTATCCGACATTATGTCAGTCAGCACAAAAACTTGAACTTTCTAGTTTAAAAAAAATATAGTACAATAAAATAGTTATCTCAATATTTGTAAATATAAAAGGATCGTCATGTGCGACGAACTGTTTAACTTTAAAATAACACAATACAGACCAGTGTAGATTAAAAAACAATAAAATGTAAAAATATTTGCAGTATTAGACCAGATGCAAACGGAATGGAAGCTTCATGTCGGTGGAGCGATACCATCAGGCATGAATATACTGGATTGCAAATGTCACAAAAGCAGATATTTGTGTTCTTGTGTCATAAGTGCAACTCCTCGTAGCTACCTACCCTCTTTGATTCAAAATTATGCTCATGGTGAGGCATATAGTCGGGTTTGGGCGAAGGTGAATTGCGGCCATGGCCTCTGTCGTCCGGGTCGTGGTAATCCGGGATGGGAGATGGAGGTCTCTGTGGCTCACCAGATGGCAGCACCTTTACCGCACCGTTTTCGATCCGTGGTAACCCTGGTAACGAAGACGTCCGGTAAAGACTTTCTCTGTTTTGATGATGGAATGCGTGGTTGTAGCTGTTTGAAAGCTCTTCCCTGCTGCGGTGATAAGGTGTGTTGTTGAAGCTGTTGGAATAAAGTGTACTTGACAAAAAGAATAACAAAATGATTCCGTTACATTCGTGACCTACGGAAATACAATACAAAGCAATCAAAGGTAACACAAACTACTGTAATGAGGTAAGCAACTATAGATTTTACCCGCCATGTCCGCCATGGAAATGGTCGTACATGACAGACTGGTTCAGATGGTGACTGGAGCTATATGCAGGATTCACCGCCTTGAAATCGTGACCTGGTCCAAACGTGTCCATTGTGATGTGCTCAGGCATGGAATCCAACTTTGTCTTCTCCGGCTGTCGTTTCCTCCTATGAGGTGAATGAAACAAACAATAGTAAATAGCTGTGTTGTAAACGGTTAAAGCGAAAATACTGAAATTAACGTATAATGTTTATGTATGTGTGTAATAGTAGTAGTAGTAGTAGTAGTAGTAGTAGAAGTAGTAGTAATAGTAGTAATAGTAGTAGTAGTAGTAGTAGTAGTAGTAGTAGAAGTAGTAGTAGTAGTAGTAGTAGAAGTAGTGGTAGTAGTAGTAGTAGTAGTAGTATAGTAGAAGTAGTAGTAGTAGTAGTAGTAGTAGTAGTAGTAGTAGTAGTAGTAGTAGTAGTAGTAGTAGTAGTGGTAGTAGTAGTAGTAGTAGTAGTCGAAGTTGTAGTATAATAGTGCCCCCATTCACTAGATAAATATACACATGGTAGAAAAAAACAGCTCCAAGTATCCTATAAATTATTATTAAAAAAAAGTCATTTATTGTTAAGAATTATTTACAATTGTTAATTCTTATTACTTTTTATCATTTATTAATATAAATTCCTACTAATTCAAGTATTATCACTACAAATAATTTAAATATTATCAAATCTTCTTCTTTCTTTTTTTCTTCTCCATCTTCTTTATTATTATTAATATTTATTATTATTTTTATCATAATTACTATTATTTTTATTTTTATTAATATTATCATTATAAAAAAGAAGTAGCAAAATAGCTCTATATATCCTATAAATTAATATTACTTTTAATAATTAGTATTGAATTGTTAATAATTGTTTACACTCATTAATAAGTATTATAATTATTATTTTTTGGAACATGAAGGCCACGAATTCGACCAAAGGAAGCAGTAGAATTGGAAGGAGTAGTTAAAGTTGGAGAATGCACTCACCAACACAAACAGCCAACCAGACCGGTCAGGATGACCACCAATCCACCCAGAGACGAACCAATTGCAATTAGCATTGTTTTCGTTCCTGGTATAAAATAACTTTGGGTTTAAATCAAAATATATCATACACATTTGAAATGTTATAGAAATAGCTGACATAGTACCTAAGGTATGATTAGACGGACCAATCGTGCCGTAAATCGTGCCGAAAATATATACTACTACTCGTGCAGCGATATAACCCGTTACCATTTTGTTACCATTTATATTAACAATCTGCCAATTTAGGTGGTAATACTATCTAAATAAGAATTGTTTATATTAAACCTCGAACAGTTGAGCGATATATTCCCAAACGGTCGGCCATGTCAGCCCTCATAACCTTATTAGTGTACGTATAGCATGAGGTAGCCGGTTGGCCTTTTTAACACAAAAGAACACTTGTCGTTTTTCAATGATGCTCCTGGCGATCTCTTAAGGCAGGCAATTATCGCACTGCCGAGGTTATAATGTGTGATATCAATGGAGGGGGCTGTTACGTATGAATCCCGAAGCGGCACATTTATCATCATGTTCGAGAAAACAACGTCGTGTTATAAGGCCAGTAGACACCACTTTTTCTTAAGTAAAAATTGCTCAAGTCATGAATTTCAATCCACAATATCTTCATTATGTATTTAGCTACATGTCTTTTGTTTTTCCATGACACTTAAACTTCTTCTCTGAGCTTAATGTTACATTGAAACTTTGAAAATTGTGGCTTGGGCTTTAGTCATGACTTTGGCTTAAGAATGGTTAATGAATACGGGTCTTGGGGTTAGAAAACAGAAAATACAGACTACTTATAGAATTGTTTAGAATGTTCGTATGATCCTTTCTATTTCAAACAATCTAAATACTAAACCTTTAGCTGACTCGTCCGTTGTTTTTGACTTTGGTGTTGTAGCCGTTGCTGGTGTCGTCGTTGTTGATGACCTCGTTATTGAAGCGGCGGCTGCAAAACGATTTATTTTATCCAATCATACATAGTCTTATATATACAGAAAAGTAACATTTTTCGGAGATGTTGCATTGGCTTTTGTTAGTTTTAGATGTGTCATTTGCTTTATCGTGTTTTTGGTTGTCATGGACCTTTAAACAGTACAGTTCCTGCTAGTTCTGATAGTAGATAATCATATATAACGGCGATTTATTTGAATGTAAAGCCACGATATCTAGGCAGTCGTTTAAGTTTTAAGTGTTAGACGATGCAATATGTTTGTCAAGTGTAATACCTGTACAAAAATTAAACTCTGTAAAAAACTCTTTTACAGACATATACTTAAACACAATATGTTACAATTGTACATATTCCTATTGTAAATGTCTTTTAATGTATCATTATTATTATTATTATTATTATTATTATTATTATTATTATTATTATTAAGTTGTAGTAGTAGTAATAATAATTTACCAAATTAACTAACCTTCATGAACGACTATCGCTTCTTCTGCTTGTAGATGAAGACCCATGACGCTGTAAGCAGGACTGTTCTGGTGTTCATTTAGATATGTCGTTAAGGTCTTGGGCTCTGGTACTACGGGCGCAGGTGTCGTAAAATGAACTTCGTACATACACAAGAACGCACTACCTTTAGAGCTGTCTGCAGACGTGTCTCTGACAAACCTGCTAAAGAAACATCCACTGAAAAATACTACATATAACAGTGAATTTGTTGTTTGAAACTTTACAATGAAGGATAAATTACTAAATTAAAATTATCTACTACAGCAAAAATGCTTTATAAGCTTATGTTTTGATTGGCAGGCCGGCCCGTAAGTATTATACAATCATAAACTACAGCAATGTGTCTGTAGGCACTTAGATTCGAAAAGACTAAAGCTTTCGCCTTTGCATATTATAAACAGTAGAATACGAACCTGTTTGTTTGTTCTGGTCGAGTTGTGATATTCAAGATAACGACAAAAATATCCGACCTATTATATTTCGATTCATATGCATCCATAATCTGGAAAAGAATTTACATCATCTTCATATAAGCTGAATGATCCGAAAAGCAGAATTCCAATATAAAAAGTCAAAGCGATTAGGGATATGGAGATCTGTAATGACGCCATATATTAAGAAAAGTCATTTGTAACATTGATTGCCATCTTGTTTCGTCTAAGTTATCCTAGGCACAAGACTATATTGTTAAAGGAACTTCCCAAGACAAAAACAACATAGAAGCAGCGTTATGGTGTTAAATTGCATACGCATAGTTACAATTAAAGTACGCAAATCCAATATACCTCAATGAAATATAAGTTGCAATCCTGACAGGATGAACTAAACAAAAAAATTATAACGTCATTTTTATAACAGCCACATTTGCCAGAAACGTTGTTGTGATCATAAATAGTATGAAGGATCCCATAAGTTACAACAAACTTTGAGCCTGAAATTGCGCTAGAAGAAAATAAAAAAATAAATACATGAGAATGGATGCAAAAGGTAGTTTACAGAAACCCAAGAGACGAGATATTACACAAACAAAAACAAAACCTAACATTAGAGATATTTCACAAACATAGAGAGAATGCAAGGGTCAGTTTGAAACACACTTACAATTTTAGACAGGGTTGTTTTCAACACGGTCATATCCGGTGATACAGTGACGGTAAAGGTGAAACTGGACTGTAAAACCTGTATGGTCTGTTTGTCACCTGGTGGAAATTATATGGACCATGTAAGTCGGGTTAATATAGGCAGAAAAATAATAAGAAATAGAAGAAGAAGAAGAAGAATGAAAACAACAAAAGGAGGAAGAAGAAGAAATCCTACCTAGACACAATGCTTACAAGTACACCCAATTTCTTAACAGGTTCTGGTATTGTACTTTACATGCATATTTTTATAAATAGGAAAGGCTTAATGATTGACTATGTATTCAATCACTGATTGCTAAACTCGTTGCCATTGGAGAACTATGACCATTATCATTATCAATATCATCATCATCATCATCATCATCATCATCATCATCATCATCATCATCATCATCATTACAACCGTCATCATGTTGGTTAGGATCCTCGCGTTACTGTGCACACGGAAACAAAATGATAATTACCTTCACACGATTGATTTTTCGAATCAGTGTGTTTAAAACCATTATGACAGTTACAGTGCCAGGAGCCGTTTGTGTTAATGCAGGTCCCGTTAGCACAAAGCGTATTTGTACATTCATTGATATCTAAAACAGATGGTGATTTATGATATTTTGAGATGTTTTACTCAACAAAGTATAACAAAGAACATAACTGTTTTAATAATAATGTAACATGCATGGTGTACATTTTACTGAAAGCTCCGTTGCAGTCACAATAATAGGACCCTATGGTGTTGCTGCAGTTGCCGTGTTGGCAGTCGTTCGTGCCGTTACATTCGTTAATGTCTAAAACAATTGTAAGTATGAATTAAAGTTTTCCGAGGCAGATTTTCAATCTAAACAATCACAACAAGAATCAGTGTATGATAATCAGACAGTTAGAATGCGTAGAAAGATAGTAACCAGTCTTATGTAGTGAGCGTTGGGGTTGACGTTTAATTCCTCCCAAACCAGCTGCACGTGGATACACACGCATACAAGCAAACATAAAATATCAATGGTATGATGATTTACCAATGAACAAGCTATAAGTTTTATACTGTTTAAGGTGAAATCACCAGTTGTGGGGAATCTTACTAATTCCACCAAAGATGGCAAATTTTTTAAACACTGGTCATGTAAGTCTGGAACGACAATGTTCCAAGATAATCGACAATGTTCCAAGATAATCGACAGTGTTCCAAGACAATCGACAGTAGTCCAAGATAATCGGCAGTGTTCCATGATAAAGGGTAATGTTTCAAGTTAATCGGTAGTGATACTTACCCACACAAGTTTGATTTTTTAAATCAGAGTTATAAAAACCGACATGACAGTCACAGTGCCAGGAGCCGTTTGTGTTCTTACAGTCCCCGTGATCACAGAGTGGTTGATTTGCGCATTCGTTGATATCTAAAACATACAGGGATTAGTCTTTATATATCGTGATACATTACTTAAAGGATAACACTTGACAGTTTTCAACAGAGCAATACCGTTTTCCTTTGCTTTAGATTGAACACACACACACGCACACACAGACACACACACACACACACACACACACACACACACACAGACACACACACACCCCATACACACACACACCATACACACACACACACAGACACACACACACACACACACCATACACACACGCGCACACACAGACACACACACACACACACGCACCCCCCATACACACACACTATTTAAAACCAACCAGTGTAAACTTGTTTCTTAACTATTTAATATTAAAATACGGAGGTGCTTTAATTCCCATGCAGAATAAATCTACTACAGAAAATATATAATTAAGACGCTGTTTTGTTTAACAGCAAAGAAATTCAATGTACATCTTTCCTCTATATCACCATCCCTCCTTCTTGAGCACAGTCCGCCTAACTACTAGACTAGTATGAAAGTACCATATCTTTATCTGTATCTCTCTCTCTCTCTGTCTGTGTCGGTCTCGCTCTCTCTCTCTCTCTCTCTCTCTCTCTCTCTCTCTCTCTCTCTCTCTCTCTCTCTGTCTCTCTCTCTCTCTTAATTGTTTATAAAATAGTCTTCACAAAAAGGTTAAAATAACAGACTGTATATATTTCGCAGTAACAAAATAATGTATGTACATGTCTATTATAACATGGAATTTCAATTGAATTGGATATATTACAGCTTTCAACTTGCTAAAGGCGTAAAAATGCACAAACATACAAAAAGACGAATGAATTAGAAATCAAGGCATCAACAACAAAGAGTTAACCCTGCCTTGAACGCAGTCATTTTCTTAAATGAATTAGTTCCTGGAACAGCAGGTGCCTCAGATCCGTTAAATATAGTTACAGTTCCTCAGTAAAGTTCCTTTACATTCATTAATACCCTGGTACTTATGGTATCTGTGAAATATATTACTTCCGAAAATTAATGTATTTACCATTTTATTTTTTCTAAGTCAAAGTATCACAAGACTTACCATGACATGTTGTATTGTCATCATTCCTGTGATATCCGTCGTTGCAATGACATATGTAAGAACCGATTGTATTGTTACAGGTACCGTGTCGACATCTGTTTGGGTCTACACATTCGTTGATATCTAAAACATACAGGGATTAGTCTTTATATATCGCGATACATTTCTTAAAGGATAACACTAGACAGTTTTCAACAGTGCAATACCGTTTTTCCTTTGCTTTAGATTGAACACACACACACACACACACACACACCATAGACACACACACACCATACACACACACACACACACACACACACACACCATACACACACACCCAATAGACACACACACACACACCCCATAGACACACACACACACAAACACACACACACCATAGACACACACACACACCATACACACACCCCGAACACACACCCCATAGACACAAACAAACACACAAAGACACTATTTAAAACCAACCAGTGTAAACTTGTATCTTAACTATTTAATATTAAAATACGGAGGTGCTTTAATTCCCATGCAGAATAAATCTACTACAGAAAATACATAATTAAGACGCTGTTTTGTTTAACAGCAAAGAAATTCAATGTACATCTTTCCTCTATATCACCATCCCTCCATCTTGAGCACAGTCCGCCTAACTACTAGACTAGTATGAAAGTACCATATCTTTATCTGTATCTCTCTCTCTCTGTGTCTGTGTCGGTCTCGCTCTCTCTCTCTCTCTCTCTCTCTCTCTCTCTCTCTCTCTCTCTCTCTCTCTCTCTCTCTCTCTCCTAATTGTTTATAAATATAGTCTTCACAAAAAGGTTAAAATAACAGACTGTATATATTTCGCAGTAACAAAATAATGTATGTACATGTCTTTTATAACATGGAATTTCAATTGAATTGGATATATTACAGCTTTCAACTTGCTAAAGGCGTAAAAATGCACAAACATACAAAAAGACGAATGAGTTAGAAATTAAGGCATCAACAACAAAGAGTTAACCCTGCCTTGAACGCAGTCATTTACTTAAATGAATTAGTTCCTGGAACAGCAGGTGCCTCAGATCCGTTAAATATAGTTACAGTTCCCCAGTAAAGTTCCTTTACATTCATTAATATCCTGGTACTTATGGTATCTGTGAAATATATTACTTCAGAAAATTAATGTATTTACCATTTTATTTTTTCTAAATTGAAGTATCACAAGACTTACCATGACATGTTGTATTGTCATCATTCCTGTGATATCCTTCGTTGCAAACACATATGTAAGAGCCGATAGTATTATTACAGGTACCGTGTGGACATCTGTTTGGGTCTACACATTCGTCTATATCTAAAATAAATGGAAACCTTAAGTTGGATCTTGAATGTATTACTGAATTGCCCGCATCTTGTTGAATCAAATATTGATTTCTATAGATCCACTTTCCTTGATATGAACATTCTACATTACAATTATATCATATAAGGTAACATATTTGCCGGTACGTGGTCTAGTTGTAAAGAAGTTTGCCAGTCATGCTTGCCTTTAGCGTATCATGGAGATAAACAAAAGATGAAGAAACATGTACGCAAAACACTTCAAATATTATTACAGCATATTACAAAACAAATGCATTTGCAAAATGGGACAATCCTGTTTATTCTTTAGCATTTTGTAAAATCAAGAAATTGATAACATAAAAAATCAATTTAGCTTGCATGTTTATTGCCAAGAATATCTTGTTTTGATAAAAGTTTTATATTTCGTGCACCTATTTAACCAATATTACACCAGGAAGCATAGAAGTCATAATATAACATTTACTTTTCAATTAAACATTTTTATATTATTAACGTCTTACCAGTAAGCACAATGCTTAGAAAGGGCGATTTACCTTTTAATTTAACCTAAAGTCTTATTGAGGCTATTTACCCTACGTTGTACTAGTAAGCACATACGTCATCTTTGAGGTTATTTAACCTATGTCGTACCATACAGATCGGAAGTCTTGTGAAGTGCGAGGTTAGAGCTCTTCAAAACCGCTTTAAGCACCATAGTCGGTCCATATTGCCGACTGATCGTTCCAAGGCGCTAACTGTCGGGTTTGCTCTTTTTGTTAAATGACTCTTCACATATCTGTTCTTACTTTTACATTTGGCTTGCATGTGAATACTTTGGTCCTGTGCCTTTTCATAATTGTGTATATGTTGCAATGCTCATAGGACATTGTCATATATATTCTTATCAATATTGGCTATGTACTTTTTCTCGTCTATAAATCAGGGAAATCTTATCTGCGGCTTTTAACGTATGTCGTACCAGGAAGCACAGTTTTCTGGCTTATATTTAAAATACATCTTTCCACGAAACACAGACGTTTTACTGGCTCCTTTTTAACATAAGCCATAACCCGAGGCACAGAAATTTTATTGCCGTCTTTTTAATATACGCCCTAACACGAAGCCCACAAGTCTTAATGGCGTCTGTTTTCGCATACACCGTACCACGATGCACAGATGTTTTAGAGGGGTACTGTTAGCCTATGTCCTATCACGAAGCAAATAAGTTTTACGGGCATCTATTGAACTTTTGTCGTACCACGAAGCACAGAAGTTTTACTGGCACCAATTTCACATAAGTTGTTGTTTTACTGGCGTCTTTTTAACTTACGTCGTACCAGGAGGCGTAGAAATTGTACTTGCCTACGTGCTATCACGATGCACAGAAGTTTCACGGGCATCTATTTAACATTTGTCATACCATGAAGCACATAAGTTTTACTTGCGTGTATTTATTGTGTTCTAGCACGATGGCCAGAGGTTTAACCGGCGTCTACTTAACCCATTCCTATCACGATACACAGAAATTTCACTGGTGTCTATTTAGTCCTACGTTGTTCCACGAAGCACAGAAGTTTTACTGGCTTCTAATTAGCCTACATCGTATCACACTAGATTCGGTTTTCGGCTTTTTGTCGTACTATGGTCTGTGGACATGCATGTTGTTTGAAATAAGTTATTAGTGAAATAAATATGTTGGCTAATTGTGCTCCTTTGACGACTAACAGTTCCAAGCAAAGAGATAAATGATGTGTTTAGTCTATTTTTGTTAACTGTATTCAATGCAAGTTTGGAGAAATGCTGACAACCATGTATTTTTTTCTGTCTAGATTATGTCGCTTAAAGAAACATACATTTACAATACTTAAATTTATCTGTTTAATATTTCCACAGTCTTACCCTATATAGGTGGGACAACTTGAGCAGTCTCCATACCCTTTACGTGAGATTGCACAGAAGGTATAAAATCGGGATTTTGCTAGCTTTATTATATATAATAGGCCAACTGCAGATAAATCCTCGGCTTTTATGAAATTTTTTTTTAAACCTGTCTCTGTGTTTTACATTTACTCTGTCTTTGTCTACAGGTAAATTAAATTTAATTATCTGTGGAAATTTTGGTAGGACATTTTCTTATTTATCTTACAAGTAGATAGAGTTTAATATTACTGTGACAAAGGACATGTTCCGATTTGCATATTTTATCCTGAAAAAGAAGATTTCCCAGTTAATATCTTTTCGTATCTCATCATAAAAGAGTAAATGTTTAGTATTTGTTCAAACTAGTTAACATTACTTCTCGGGTGATAGTGATTTACCGAAAATACAGTCTCAACTAGTAACACTCACACTCCGGAAAACGTTTAAGGTGTAATCAGGGGATATTTTCAATCGCTTAACCGGAACATTCCGATCTCAACTTGACATTATACGTTTTCACCTTGACAGCCGATGCAATTGTTATCAATTTATTATGTTTTTGAGTCAGGCACATTATAAGATTATACTAAAATTTATAAGTATGCAAAGATGAGATAAAATAACACAAAGCAATATTATTATACACCCAACATTGTCAACACGTAATATAACAATCCGTATTTACCTTCACAACAACTGAATGATTCCGATGACTTATGGAATCCACTTTTACATTCAAACGTTGTTTGCCCATTGTTGGAGATACAGTCAGTTGACTTCGCATCACACGTGTTTTGTAATTTACACATGCCTTCGTTTATACCTGGATAATAATGTTAATAGTTGAAACTAGGACCACAAATCATGATTTCGACTTCTTCATTATAACCAACTCTCGCAACACAGAGTTTCTAAAACAGCAATTATGACTTAATTATGACCCTTTTTTATTTACTTACACATTTCACGATCTTTTGAAAAAAAATCGATCTTATATTAAATTTGAACAAGAGCTAGGATTTTTTAAAAACGCAGGTTAATTGTAAACATAACAAAAGACATTTCACAAAGATGCCAAACAAACCGCATAAAGTATTCTTCAGGTAAATGAGCAACACTCATTTTCAACACCACCAACAATATAAAGGTGAGACAGAGTATGATATTAACTACAAACCTTCAAGTATAAAGTCTCCAGGTGAGATGAAAAACTTAGTCCCGTTGGAATTGCAAACAGGGTCACACGTCTTATCCTTGAATATCGTCCACTCATTTTCAATATCTTCTTTTGACTTTAGGATATCAAAGGTGAGCACAAACATAGCACTGATACTAGAATTGTCGGGTCTGAAACTATATTTAAAGTCTAGATAAAAATGTAAATCAGGATGGCAATTGAAGAGGTATAGGATGACAATAATATAACAATTGCACTTTAATGTGAAAATATAAGTTAATATTATTTTGTTACATTATACTAAATGATATATTCATTGACGTAAAACACATAATTTCAGGACCTGTTAACGCAACAGGTTGTCACATGGTACTGCAGACCCAGCGTTCGATCCCGAGCCGCGACATACCAAAGGGTATAGCTCCTTTGTTATCGCTCAAACAAATATAAGGGTAATTCCGCAATTGGTTTGTCCGGGTTCGCGTTAATGTGAGCGGATGTGGTATATGCCCAGGTGCAGATAAGGCAGTGCATTATCTGTTTCAAAAAGACACCGTTTCCAAATAAAGTAATGATGGCGAAACAACTAAACAAACATACAAAGCATTTTTAGTATTAAATTTATATGTAATATTTATTTTATAGTAAATCATAAATTATGTTTAAAGCAAACAAAATGGCATTTACAAGAGTCTTGTTATGTTTTATAAAAAAAATGTTGCTGATACTCTCTCCATGGTTGGTTTGGGAACTTACATGATCTCTAACGTGGTAACTTTCATTCCGTCATTTGGAAACTTCTGTACGTAATAAGAGAAGAACTGAAAAAGAAGAGGTATTAGGGCTGTTGCAATAAATCTGCTCTTAAGTTTTATCATTATACATGCTATTGCTGTTGCTTCTTAAGAAAAATAAGATCACATACTTCTTTCTCACCAAACGATGAGTAAGTATTTTTGTAATAGAATCAATATGGTCAACGTCTTTACGTTATACAAACGTTCATAACACATAAAGAGTCTCACGTGCTCAGTACAATTTCCATCGCAAAACATAAAACTATTCCGTAGCTGTTATATTTATCAAAACAATTTGTATTCATATGCATGGTATTTTAAATGAAGAAGAATTTTAATCATTTGGCAACTGACTTCTCGTTGAATAAACATCTGTAATGAGTTGTTGGCGTTCGTCTTGTTGTCGGGAGCTATGTGTAAAGAAGCCAGATACTGAAAAACACCTGAAATGAGAAAAAGGTATAAGGCAAAATAATGGCAATACTATAGAAATGTTTAATTCATAGTATTTCATTCAATAAAATAGGAATTTTTATGGTATACGTGTCCGGAAGCTTTTTGATACAAACTTTAAAAAATGCATTAAAATAAATTATGGTTTAAAGGTAACATCAAGTTATGTTGCAGATCATTTGAAACACTACAAAATGGCAAAACTACCGGAGCGTTTCAGAAGCCATGTAAAACTTGCGAAGTGATACTTTCTTCCAGTTATTTAAATCTTAAAGGAATTGTGGATTAAGAGACCAGATATTGAAAGATCACGGTCTTGAGAATTTACTGAAAATGTAACAATTCAAATTTGCAACTCTATTTCGGGTTCGCAGAAATGCTTCAAAGTTTATACCAATGCTGTGATATAGTCATGAGATCTTTCCGTTGTTCCGTTGTAACGCATAAGAGTTTTGAGAAAAAGTATTTGGGTCTTTTTGCTATTGGTACGGCCAAACAAGCATGGGGTCTGTAAGCATTATTGTTAAAGAATTTCTTCACAATAATTGTTCTGGTTTTCGAAATTGTTGGAACCTCTCGTTTGCAGTAGCACAATATAAGGATGCGATTCCGGTTTCCTGCTCTGATGTCATTGCAAGGATACAAATAAGAATTGACTTAATTAAAAAAAAAAACAAGTACAATGTCACAGTCTGAGGCTCACGGACAAAATATCCACAGAGACTCGAGCATCCTAGTGAAGACAATCATAGGACTATGCCGCCTGTTTTCCTACACCGGGCCTACATTTTTATGCGCACTTATGCGCAGTTACACATATGAAGTATAATATATCTTTAATACAATTTATTCACGTACACTTTATTCTGATAATTATGTAGTCTGCCACTTATTTAAAGTTTGCAGATGGATTTTGAATGTTACGGAAATGAAAATGACCTAACTGAAATAGATAACACAATTGAAATGTACAACTGTACCTTATGTTAAATCTTAGCATCATTACCAAGACTGTTACATTTTATCAATAACGTTCATATCGATGATGCCAGACCATAAACATAGCTTATTATCAAACTACTTATTGCCGTGTCTCACTCAATTATGACGTTTCTCAATTATGAAATCCCATTTTTATTTGCACCCTAATTATATGCAGACATGATGACCAAAAATATACAGAAGGCTTCTATATGCACACGAAAGTCGTTTCTTAACGATATTTTTAATTCACCTGAGC
>CM017570.1:50492684-50560184 GCA_007844125.1 Sinonovacula constricta
AGGGCAGGTACATCTGACACATTTACGCCAGTACATTCGTCTATATCTGAAAAAACATCACCATCATCATCTGTTAGTGTGTCCGTTATGTTACATGGTTCATAAACGTTGGTTTGGTTGGTTGGTTTCTTATAATTGCTTTCAATGTTTTTTTTAGAAAGCTAAACTATTAGGTCGACAATATCGTCATCGTCTCTCCCACAGCATCGCCACTCATCTACACACGAGTTATTTTGTTTGTATTCAATACACCTAAATTGGTTTTAATTAAAGGTATACGTGCTTGCTGCTAGGTGTCTCAATTGAATGTAATATTTTCATTCAACCTGTTCGTAAGAAAAAAACTTTTAGGAAGTCAGATGTTTTAGCGGAGCGCTCTACAAATCAGATTTATGCACCCCAGTTAGTCTTTTGCCGTTTGACCGTTCTAAGGTGACAGCTGTTGGTTTTCATTTTTAGTGTGCAATGTCTTGTCTCTGTGTTCTGCACATATACCTTTATTTTTATGCGTTTTTGAAGAGATGGATCTAGTTTAGATTTAAATATCTTTGGCAATTCTTACAGGACATTTTCATAATTTCCTATTAAGGTAATGATTAAAGTAATGGCTTAACACAGGAAAATCAGGCTTTTTAAAACAACTGTGTTAAGAGGATAAGTTTTAAAAACTAAATAAAGAAAAATCTTAGAGCCAGAAAGATGTATATGTCCTTTTAAAATGTTTATACATATCTTTATTTCTATCACAGATTGCCATTAAGCTGCTTGTAAAGCATAATATTGTCGACAATTAAAGCCTTCATCAAGTAATTCGATTTAAGGATTAAACAAAGATATCTCATGACTTACCAAGACAGGTAATGTTATCGTTCCCGTCGTGAATATATCCGTCGTGACAATCACATTTATAGGAACCAATTGTATTGATGCAGGTACCGTCCCGGCATTGGTTTACTCCAGTACATTCGTCTATATCTGAAATAACATTGTCAACATCTACTAGTGAGTCTGCTAGGGTTACGTGGTTTGTAAATTTTGGTTTGGTTGGTTGGTTTCTTATATTTGTTGTTAATGTTTTCATTAAAAAGCTGAAACTATAAGGTCGAAAATATCGACTGCGTAATTCCTACGTCATGTTTGACCCATAACTGAAGACTAAATGCATGCATTACATACATTACAAATAAACGTCTATTCTGTGTATGTGTCTTCATCTAAAAACAAAAATAGATGGCTTTGAGCAGATCGTGATTGTTTGTTTTTTTTTAATGTAGAAATGCAGGTCTGCCTCACCTCTCCCTTCTAGAAATGTACACAGCACTTTTTAAACCTACTTAAGAGACAAGGATGTTGACATATTTACAAACTACTCCACCAGCGGTGGATCCAGATGTTTATTCTTGGTCTTGGAATTGATAATGACCATCATTAATGTATCTATGATAGCGATAGCAGCCCTTCAAGTCAAACAGTGACACTAGACATTTTCAATGTCAAAAAGTTAAATTTCTTCTTATGTTTATTATCCAGTGCTTCTAATGGCTTCTAATCGGTACAGTAAAGTATAAATGTAGAGGGTAAAACCTGCATAAAATAATAAAAGTTGCTACCGGTATATTTCAATTTAAGAGATGGTATATATCTACATAATATGTGTGTGTGTGTGTGTGTGTGTGTGTGTGTGTGTGTGTGTGTGTGTGTGTGTGTGTGTGTGTGTGTGTGTGTGTGTGTGTGTGTGTGTAAAGGTTAAGTTTATAATAGTAGCAATCCAAATATTTCATTCCAAATGTGAAAATATTACTGACATGGAGAGTTAGTACGTGTGATAGTGTATGTGGTTTTAAACTATCATTTATTAGCATAAAACAGCATTCATTACAGGCCATGCATATTAATTTCATTAGTATTGCCGTGTGTTTATATAATAGATATATAAAAAGTATCTCAAATTGATCCCTGCATACCATATATATAAATTGAAGATTTAAAACAGACAATGTTATATCTGAATTAAAATCTCAAATCTTACCATGGCAAGTTGTATTATCGTTATTATTGTTAGCAAATCCAATGTCGCACTGACATATATAGGAACAGTTCGTATTGGTACAATTGCCATTTTCGCATTTATTTTTGTGAGTGTCGTTACATTTGTCAATGTCTGGAAAAAATGGAATATTTCATGACTTACCAAGACAGGTTGTTTTATCGTTACCCGTGTGATTAAATCCGTCGTGACAATCACATGTATAGGAACCATTGGTATTGATGCAGTCACCGTCCGGGCATTGGCTTGTATCGTTACATTCGTTGATGTCTGAAATAAATGTAAGCTTTGTGAGTCTTAGGACAGGTACATCTGACACATTTACGCCAGTACATTCGTCTATATCTGAAATAACTTCACCACCATCATCTGTTAGTGTGTCCGTTATGTTACATGGTTCATAAACTTTGGTTTGGTTGGTTGGTTTCTTATAATTGCTTTTAATGTTTTTCTTAGAGAGCTTAACTATTAGGTCGGCAATATCGTCATCGTCTCTCCCACAGCATCGCCACTCATTTACACACGAGTTATTTTGTTTGTATTCAATACACCTAAATTGGTTTTAATTAAAGGTATACGTGCTTGCTGCTAGGTGTCTCACTTGAATGTAAGATTTTCATTTAACATGTTCGTAAGAAAAAACTTTTAGGAAGTGAGATGTTTTAGCGGAGCGCTCTACAAACCAGATGTATGCACCCCAGTTGGTCTTTTGCCGATTGACCGTTCGAAGGTGACAGCTGTTGGTTTTCCTTTTTGTGTGTAATGTCTTGTCTCTGTGTTTTCTGCACGTATACCTTTACTCTTTATGCGTTTTTGAAGAGATGGATCTAGTTTAGATTTAAATATCTTTGGCAATTCTTACAGGACATTTTCATAATTTCCTATTAAGGTAATGATTAAAGTAATGGCTTAACACAGAAAAATCAGGCTTTTAAAACAATTGTGTTAAGAGGATAAGTTTTGATGATTAAAACTAAATAAAGAAAAATCTTAGAGCCAGAAAGATGTATATGTCATTTTAAAATGTTTATACATATCTTTATTTCTATCACAGATTGCCATTAAGCTGTTTGTAAAGCATATTATTGTCGGTAATTAAAGACTTCATCAAGTAATTCGATTTAAAGATTAAACAAAGATATCTCATTACTTACCAAGACAGGTAATGTTATCGTTCCCGTCGTGAATATATCCGTCGTGACAATCACATTTATAGGAACCAATTGTATTGATGCAGGTACCGTCCCGGCAATGGTTTACTTCACCAGTACATTCGTCTATATCTGAAATAACATTGTCAGCATCTACTAGTGAGTCTGCTAGGGTTACGTGGTTTGTAAACTTTGGTTTGGTTGGTTGGTTTCTTATATTTGTTGTTAATGTTTTCATTAAAAAGCTGAAACTATAAGGTCGAAAATACCGACTGCGTAATTCCTACGCCATGTTTGACCCATAACTGCAGACTAAATGCATGCATTACATACATTACAAATAAACGTCTATTCTGTGTATGTCTTCATCTAAAAACAAAAATAGATGGCTTTGAGCAGATCGCGATTGTTTTTGTTTTATGTAGAAATGCAGGTCTGCCTCAGCTCTCCCTTCTAGGAATGTACACAGCACTTTTTAAACCTACTTAAGAGACAAGGATGTTGACATATTTACAAACTACTCCACCAGCGGTGGATCCAGATGTTTATTCCTGGTCTTTAACGTATCTATGATAGCGATAGCAGCCCCTCAAGTCAAACAGTGACACTAGACATTTTCAATGTCAAAGGTTAATTTTTTCTTATGTTTATTATCCAGTGCTTCTAATGGCTTCTAATCGGTACAGTGAAGTATAAATGTAGAGGGTAAAACCTGCAGAAAATAATAAAAGTTGCTACCGGTGTATTTCAATTTAAGAGATGGTATATATCTACATAATATGTGTGTGTGTGTGTGTGCGTGCGTGCGTGCGTGCGTGCGACCGTGCGTGTAAAGGTTAAGTTTATAATAGTAGCAAGTTTATAATAGTAGCAATCCAAATATTTCACTCAAAATGTGAAAATATTACTGACATGGAGAGTTAGTACGTGTGATAGTGTATGTGGTTTTAAACTATCATTTATTAGCATAAAACAGCATTTATAACAGGCCATGCATATTACTTTTCATTAGTTTTGCCATGTTTTTATAATAGGTATATAAAAAGTATCTCAAATCGATCCCTGCATACTATATATACAAATTGAAGATCTAAAACAGACAATGTCATATCTGAATTAAAATCTCAAATCTTACCATGGCAAGTTGTATTATCGTTATCATTGTTAGCAAATCCAATGTCGCACTGACATATATAGGAACCGTTGGTATTGGTACAATTGCCATTTTCGCATTTTTTTGTGTGTGTGTCGTTACATTCGTCAATGTCTGGAAAAGAATGAAATATTTCATCTTATATCAGGTGTGTAAGTGATTGGAACAGGCTGGAAGATAACTTACCCTTAATTAAATTCATCATAAATGGTCATCTTATGTTTAGATATCCTCAGAGTATAAGTTATTTTTAATATAAATATAAAACATAAGATATAGGTTCATGTGACCTAAAACGGCTGTTCATTTTTTAGTCAAGAAACTTAAAGAAACTAAAAGAATGAATGACAAACGTAGCTCCTATGCGGCCCATGATTATTATTGTGTAACTTAGTGTAATAAGTCGGATTGTCATAATATAGTGCATATTGTAAAATACTTACTTTAAATGTCCAAGAATTAAGTAAGTTTTCTTAAATTAAATTTTAAATTAAGTTGACTGACTGTTATGAAAATGTCTATATTGTCTCAACATATCGAGTTGATTCTTTAGGTTTTTATTACAACTTGGTATTGATAAAACAGCAAGGAATATGCTTTATTGTCTCCATAATTATTACCTTGGCAGGTTATTTTGTTTGGTGCTGTGGTGTTATTTTCATATCCACTAGGACATTGACAGATCCATGACCCATGAGTGTTCTGGCAGTCCCCTTGCAGACAGTAGCCGTGTTCTTGACATTCGTCTCTGTCTGAAACGAACATCAACAGAAATGCTCATAACATGTGGAAACATGTGGTATGTATTTATGTATTTACATGTATAAGATTCTATGACAATGTCCTATGAGCATTGCAACATATAGCAGACCCTTAAAAAGGCAAGGACAAAGGTAATCACATGCAAGCCAAATGTAAAAGTAAGAATAAATCTGTGATGAGTCATTTAACAAAAAGAGCAAACCCAACAGTTACCACATTGGAACAATCAGTCGGCAAAAAGGACTTGACCCGCCAGTCGATATACATATACATCATTTCTCTGCACTCCAATATAAGAAAAAAGGTCCTATGAGGATAACAACAAATATTAAATACCGCTTAAAACCTGCACATACACACAATTTTAATGTTTAAGTAACAGAATCACTAAGACTAGTCATTACAGAAATTTAGAAAAACCAGCAGTTGCAGACTAGAAGTGGTCGGCCGACAAAATGATTTCTTAATGTGATATACTGGATATACACGTATACTGTTTTATTTTCTATCATAGAAATATTTTGCTAATTATAAGATAGTATTGTGCTCGAGGAAGCAATTTTACATTACATAGTGATTCTTAACAATAGGGCCATGATGACTCTATATCGCTCATCTAAGTACCGTAGACATTTAGAAAAATTAATGTCAAGGAATAACAGAAATATTTAAACAGATCAGATTGGCGTAATACATGGGCACAGGCAATTGTTGGCCGATCAATTTATTATTTGTACTTCTTTGTCATATATGGAAAATGACCACGCCAGGCGGTCATGTTTTTAAACAACTTTGCATTCCCGCTGCCTGCTGTAAGAAGTTTGGTTGAAATCGTACAAGCAGTTTTAAAATATGCGCATACTCGTGACGCGTTACCGGATAGTAAGCAATCTCAATAACTCAACCTGAGCATAAGTTCATGATTGTTAAAAAGGGTGAAAATAAACATCACATCAAAATAATTAAACACCTGTCAGTACCTAAAGATCTGTGACTCCGTTTGTCTGACTTTCTTTCGTGAACTGAAGAGTACGTTTGATCTCGAACGGCAACTCTTACAATTAATTGAAGGCTATGTCAGTTACAAATGTTCGGAACGATTTGAAAAGGGTTGGATATATAAAGAGTATTTGTAAAAGTTTGACTTATTTTAAGATATGTTGTTATAATTTGTAAAAATACACGTGCGTTTTCTTTGGTGGTGTCCTGATCCAAATTGAATTGCAAGATTTGTTGGACAACCTTTTCTTACTTACCTATTAAAATTGCATTGACATTTCAACTTTGGGGCAAGTGACTTTAATGAATTCGATTGTTCCCCTTGTCGCTGATAAACGGTCTCGGCAGCGCCGTTTGGTATTAAAATCATTAATTTCAGAATGGTTGTCAATGTATGCCTTTTCTTGCAGTAATTGTATTCTAAACGATGTTGCTTAAAACACTTACACGCGTCGTTTTTTTTTTTGTTATCCGTCGGTCAATACGGAACAAATGTGTACTTACTTTCTTACTTACTGCACTTTCAACTAAAATATTAAAATGCCAGTTTGTACTTACTAACTTACTGTACTATTAAAATGTTTCACTTAAATTATTTACAAATGTAGCATTTTTTGTAACACACATCATTTGAAATTGTAATATTTAAACTTTAAAATAATATAACAAATATCTAACTATAAAAAATCGAACTAAGTGTGGAGTAGTAATTAATCTATTAATCTTAATTAGTCTTTATCAGTTATGTAATGATTACTTCATTGTTTAAGAAAAGATGCAAATCTGGATAAGTTACCTAAACATATAGTCGGTGATGAACTTTTGATAAATCCATCTTTGCAAGTGCATTGAACGGTTCCGTTTTCCGTGCGACATATTGTAGAAATAACTTCACATTCGTTAGGAAAATCGCAGAGTTTGTTTTCAGATTCTGAAATAAAAAAATATAAAGTTGTGTATTACCCTTACTTAGAGTACATGTACTTATTAAATGTACATATACTAGATACATTCGTGTGGCAAGACAGAGCTAGACTACCTGACAGTAGTGATACATATCATGTCTGAACAACCGCCAGCGAGGGATAGCTGATTTTACTGTTCAGTTCTTTGCTTCACTCGTGCACAACGAATCGGAAATAAATGTTACATTACATGATATCCGTTCGTGGTAAACTATGCTGAGCTGTAGCCTATGTTCCATACTTTATAGGTTTGTAATACTCCATACTCCAATACTGCTATAAGAATATATGACAAGTCCTACGGGCATTGCAACATATACCAAACCCTGAAAAGGGCACATGATTAAAGTATTCACATGCAAGCCAAATGTAACCGTAAGTTCAAATCTGTAATGAGTCATTTAACAATAAGAATATATGACAAAGTTCTTTGAGTATTGCAACATATACCAAACTCCGAAAAGGCATAGAACAAAGGTCTTTCACATGCAAGCCACGCAAAAAGTAAGAACAAATTTGTGATGAGTCATTTAAGGTAAAGAGCAAACCCGACAGTTACCGCCTTGGAACGGTCAGTCGGCAATATGGACCGACTGGGGTGCTTAAACTGGTTTTACAGAGCTCTAACCTTGCACTTTCTGACGAGTTTCTCAAAAGCAAGCAACGAAAAGAAAAACGATCTATTTGAAAACAAAATGTCCATGCGCAGATATTTTCTATACGTTATGACGAAAGTAGTGACGTCATCGAAAAATAATGTCCACATAATGTTAAGAAAAGGAATATGGTATTATTTCGATTTGAAAAACAACACAAAAATGGTTGACCACAAATAAAATTAACTTTCTGAATCATGAACAAACATGACCAGAGACGAATAAATGGTTGAAGCATCCTGTTTATGTGAAGATGGATTTGAAGAACCAAAGTTCAATGTCAATCAAAGGAAATACACGTAACAATCCTAATAGGATGAATTAAATGACAACATAGATTACATGCACGGGGAGATTTTTACGACCGCCACACTGCACAAGTAACATTGTTGTGATCATGAATAAGAATATATGACAAAGTCCTATGAGTATTGCAACATATACCAAACTCCGAAAAGGCACAGAACAATGGTATTTCACATGCAAGCCACGCGAAAAGTAAGAACAAATTTGTGATGAGTCATTTAAGGTAAAGAACAAACCCGACAGTTACCGCCTTGGAACGGTCAGTCGGCAATATGGTCCGACTGGGGTGCTTAAACCGGTTTTACAGAGCTCTAACAAATAGAGCAAACCCAACAGTTACCGCCTTGGAAAGGTCAGTCAGCAAGAAAGACCGACGGAGGTGCTCAAACCGGTTTTAGAGGGCGCTAACCTCGCACTTCCTGATGGGTTTCTCAAATGCAAGCAATGAAAATAAAACCGATCTATTTGAATAATAATGTCCAAGCGCTGACGTTTTTATTTTATGACGTAAGTAGTTACGTCATTGAAAAATAACGTCCGAAAAGAATTTAGAAGAGAGAGTTGATAGAGAGAAGTATCATTTATATTAACTAAACGAAGTTGTTGGTTGTAAGTGAAATCAATTTTTGACTCAAGAAAAGAAAATGACCAGAAAGGTATACATCGTTGTAGCATCATGTTCATGTGAAGATGGAATTAAGGGACCGAAGTCCAATGTCTATCAAAATACACATAACAATCCTTATAGGATAATTAAATGACGAAATTGATTACATGCCTAGGAAGATTGTGTACTTGTCGCATGTAAAGCAGTTTGCAACCTGTATTTGCTTTAGCAAATCATAAATTCTATTAATCGCAACCTCTTGTGAAATCAAAAGATTATTTGTTTTTATATTAATAATTATGCAAACACGCAAATATCTACATCTGTTTGTGGAAATGGAAACTACAACAGATTTACCGTTGAAGACGACGAAGTGCATGTCGTAAGTATCACCATCACGGGTCGGTAGTGATGAAAGAATGTCCTGCAATGTCCTTGTTGCCATTGGAAGGCCAAACCGCAACGTAAACATGACCTCATAGAACTCACTATGACTTTCATGTTTCCTGAAAAGACAAGAACAATATAGAAATACTGATAAAAAAGTCATGTATATGATGATGTATTCACTATTCCAATTAGGTAAACAGAAAGTTCTTGACTATAACAGAACCCTTGTTAAGAGAGGTAGATCAATGACATAGCATGTGAAACACATACATTTAAATATAACAGCAAAACATAGGGAGTATTACATTGTGTCAACGTAACGAGCCTCTTTGCAGAAATTTACTATTTTAAGGAATGGTTATATTTGACTGTATACAGAGCTACCGCCTAGTGTTTGAAGTAAAAAGTAAATCAAGTGAGTTTTAAATGTTTAGCAGTATACTTAATTAGTTGAGTATTTTAGATGATGTTTATAGATGTTGTTAATAATAAATCTTACCAGTTTATTTTCTTGATAGTTGAGGACACAAAAAGTTGTTTCACTGTGAGAGGAGGGTCCGTAGAACCATTCATCGTGCTGTTCGAGAGGGCCGTGTTTAACTGGCAATGTAAATTTTGGTACAGGTAGAAGTTCTCTTTTCTGTAAGCTAGTATTCATACAGTTTGATTTCTTTTTAAGCTTTTCTCGACCTTTAATTCCTTTCCATACTCTTAGTTGTACTAAAAGGTTCATGTCAAGCTCTTTCTATTGTTTTTAATATACTTTTAGAATTATTGACCGTGTAAAAAATACTTCACTTTTGTACAGAAAAATACCACCTTCGAAACTCAATACAGCGATGAGGTCAAAAATAACTATAATAATCATTTGAACAGTTTCAAATATATGTCTGTTCCTTTCACTGCTTGCTTTTGAGAAACCCCTCAGATGTTAAGAGCTCTGGAAAACCGCTTAAATCACACCATTTTCTACCCTTTTGCCGCCGGCATAATAGGGGTTTCTCAAAAGCAATCAGTGGAAGGAAAAGACATACTGGTTTATACAAACACATTTTCTTCTATCAGTGCCTTACGGTTTACTGTTGACAATGTTGTTGATACTTGGCCACCGTATGTAGAAAGTGTCAAACTATCAAATGGAGAATAAGCGAAACGACTTTCGAGATTAAGAAAGTGTAGAAAGAATATGTGTAAAAGGAAGAATGTATCTGAATGTATTACCTTTTTTGTCACAACATCTCGTATATAATCTTTAGTGATGTTGGAAATAGATACAAAGGTCACATTCCCAACGTATGTGTGGTTCTCTGAAGAGTTTTTTAATACAAGTCAATGTTATTCATAATATAATGAAAATAATGAGAGAAAATTTACAGTTTCTGCAATTATGTCCTTTTATGCCGTTATTTAGCATAACTTACATAAATGATATGTTAAAACAAATTAAAAATTTAAAGAATCTATTTTCAACTGCAGTGAGTACAACGGCCTTCAACGTAAGTTTTGTACAGTTTATGTTTGCTATGTGTATTGTCTCGTCTCAAAGTCATTTTTACATTCAAAGGGCAGGTTTGTGTTTAGTGCTAGTTTAATTTTAATATTAATTTTACCATTAATGCTTAACATCTTTCGTTTTAAAACCAGACAGGCGAGATATTATGTCAATTCTATACGAAAGGAGTTTTAAGTTTCATTATTATGTTCAATATAGCTTAACTAGAGTACACCGTCTTTAACTTATTTAAGGCGATATTTATATTTTGTATTGCCAAAAGGTATGGACATATATACAAATTGCATGTAACGTTTTTAATACAATATCTTACTTTGACATCTATAAATCGGCGTTTCCTCTGTCCCCACGTCCATCCACAACGTGTCAAGGGGACACGTACAGTTCCAGGATCCATGAAGATTCTGACATACGCCGCCGTGGGTTGTACATTGGTCTACATAGCTTGTGTTGAGACACTCATTGATATCTTGAATTTAGAAGTTTGTAACTTAAAGAATATTATATATCGTGCATTTTGTCCTGGATGAGAAATCAGTTGAGATCTTCAAACAATTTCCAAACAGTATGTCAATCACTAAAAATAATAAAACGCTATATATAGTTATTGTTCTTATGTTAAAGTAATGTTTGCAGACGTTCAGATCTCGCATTCGTAATTAATACAACCATGTCATGAATACATTTTAATTGTGTAAAGAGCAAACAGATGTTGTAAGTTTATCTTTGCATTTAACTCGGCTGACAAATTTATTGCAATCGATACTAGTTAAAACGACTTTTCAGCCGTAGTTTGATTTCATCTTTTGTGGAGGTTTTTATTGACGTTATGTTAACAGTGGTCATCTCAAGAGACTTTGTGTTTATGTGTGAAGATCTTCTGTGAAATGATAAGCATAATAAAATTGTATGAGTACAAAATCATGGTCAGCCTTTGTAAACTGATTATTATTTTATAAAAATGTTTTTATAATTCAAAACTAATGCTCGATCGCGCTAATGAACACATCAATGTGAAAACTAGTATTTAGAGATAGATCATGTTTTTTTGGTTTTACCTTTTCAAACATTGAATACTTCTGTGCACTTTCATTTTGATTATGCATACTATCCTGTCTCGATGTTTAATTGCAATTTTAACATGTTTTCATAAATGTGTGTACATGAAATCCGTCCCCAGTTAGAATATACTTTGCTATTATTCGAGAACACATATTCTTACTAAAGTTGGTTTATTACACAAGAACCGTTCGCTAATTGCATGAACAGCTGACCGTGAAATCTATATTCGAGATAAAACAAACACATATTTGGACTGCACAACAAACTTGATAGTTTAGTTCAAAAATGAAAGTCCTACCATTACAGAGGTTTAGGATAGATTGTTGTTTGCGCTCGTATCCGTGTTTACAGTCACATGCATACGATCCGTTGGAATCTCTGCACACTGTGCTGCCTACATCGCATTCTGTTCTTCCTGGCAAACTGCATAAACCATCTGTAATAAAGGATCGTTCTTGTGCGGTTTAATTGACAACCTTAACACTCACAGATGTACGAAATATAAACCATCGTGATTAAAACTACCGATTCACCTTCGATATCTACTTTACTAAAACAGTTGTTCTTGTTGTTTTTTTTTACAATCGCAGCAACCAATTATTATTATTATAGCGACGTTCAGCTGTTTTGTTAGAGGACGACCCCAGATAGCTGATAGACCTTCCAACATTAAGCCCTTCGCCCGGAATGGGAAATCGAATCCAAGCGGTGGGATCATTGCAACAACAAAGATAAAAGGTTGTTTTCAAAAATCAAGTCAATGAAGATACCATTGTGTATGTATATTTCACGTACCAGACAGAAACGTTAGTTGTATAAGAAAGTGTTTAATATGAAATAATTGTTGACACTTCACAAATCGCATTTTGGATCGCGCATAGTTTAATAGGACCCTAACACCAATTCCTTACACATTCTTCCACCAGAGACATCAGTGAGGTGAAAGTGGGGACAAAGGAACCCTGAATAGATTAGTGACAAAAATTAACATTTGATCAGACTTATAAAACGGAATTTGAATAGTTCTAAGATCTAACGTACATATAATTGTACATTTTTATTAATTTTATTGTTATGAGCACGATTTTCGATTTTGACTTACTTAATAAATGCTGACGCAAGGTCAGTCCGAATCCGTATCTCAACATGACGCGGTATTATTTTTATTAAACCTCTGTGAGTGCTTAACAAATTTTAAAATATTCTAAAAGAACGGTTATTGAATTAAAAACCAATCTAAAATTTACTCCCTTTAGTACATAAAGTTTATATAAATGCATAATGATAATCACATGACCTGTTATTAAGGAAAGAAGCTTTAAATTAAGAGGCGCAAACAGGGTGAGTGACTGGTCACACAATCGTTTGGTGTCTTCGTTCTTAAAAAGCTCATTTCGAAAAGCAATTGCGTTAGCTATTGCCCTAGGAGTGCCGCTTATCTTACCGACAATCGTAATTTAAGTGCCACAATTCTAATTATACCAGAAGTATGTAATATGCAATAAGAAATATTTTTGTCTTTTAAGTTTGAGGTTATACTCTAAAAGCACTGGTAGAAGCAGATGTCCAGTTGCACCTGTGTTACTATAAACCGTATACATAATTTAATAAACCTTAGTCTTATAAAATTAATAATTGTTTATGCGGACAATGATTTTTATGTGCCTGGTAGAGGTCTCTAGTCAGATTGGAGGGGATATCTTTGTTATAGCTTTGATATCCTTGCTGGCAGCTATGAAATGTGTTAAATAACAGAGCTCATCCCGACTCAGACTCAAACTTACATGGTACTAGGCTTGATTTTAAGTCTTGAGTCGTCAGTACCCTTTTATATAAGGGTCTGTATAAACAATAGGTGACATATAGATAAGTTCCTTTTATCGCAAACAAAAAATAAAATTAGTAGTTTTCTTACCTTCATTTATTTGTATTTCAGGTTTCATATTTTCCAACTGGATACCTGTCACGCTTGGTGGTGTTGTATCAAATTTTTCAGAAATTGTTACACTTAAAATGGTTTTATCCATCGTGTAATTAACAAGATGAAATATATACACGACGCTGAGTAACTGATTTCCAGGAGTTCTGCGCATTCGGTTGCTTTGAAAAGAACGAAAAATAAACATTAATTGCATGTTTTAAAACATATTTTATTCACCGTCTGATTTAATAATATTTTAAGGTTTAATAGTATTTAGTATGTATCATGACTCATTCGAGCTCTTGTGTAGACGGATCATCAATTATGTCAAAAAGCCACTGCTATAATTGTGTTATCATAATGCGAAATAGTTCTGTTTTGACAACTGGTCCGATAGATACAATAATTTTAGACTAGAAAAGTTTTAAGCATAACTAGAAGTAGAAAAGAACAAAGTGAAAACATACCTGTGTGTGTTGTTAATGGTAAGAATTGATATACTGACGATTTCTATGTCGACAAATCCTTCTACACTTCCATTCAATTTGACTGTCAACTAATGGACAAGGAGAAAAAAAATCTAATAACATGAACTGTCATCAATGATTACGTCTATAGTAAGTGACAGCCTAGATGAGCTCAATCAAGTACTTTGCATCAAGGACAGACGAAAACATACATTAATAGCATATCTATACACGTATATGATACATATATAGTCAAGTGCATACCCGTGGGGAGACGGCCACACAGACACGCATCTTCAGCACATACACAGAAAGACGCATACACCTACACTCATGCATATATACATACATACGTCATTATCGCACATTTACAAAATAGACATATATATATAAATTGCATATATAATCTACATAATCATCATACAAGCACCTAAAACACATGGATACACATCCATGCATATTCTATTGGTAGTTATACATAAAAAATCATAAATAGTACGGAAATAGTTTTATAAATGCCTCCCGTATCAAATTTAACACGCCGTATGCAGGGTAACTATTCACTTTTCTATTTGAGTTTTACGGAATACCGACACTTGATAGACCATACAGCCGACCATTTTGGTTTTAGTTTTACTTACATATTTCTTTATACAGTCCCTGTTGTCCGGTGTATCTGGCTGATTATTTACATTGAACCCAGCAGTAATGTGCCATTCTGCAGATAGCACGAAGGACACACCCGCTATCAAAAGAAAATATGTCATTTTTAACTTCGATAGAAAATGTTGCCGACGCATTAATTATTGTAGATATTGTTATACAGTTATTTGACTGGCATATTGTTTGCAACTTATTTTCATGCTGTGCGTTGTATGGCTGTGATAAGATTTTAGGATGAAAATCCTATTATGACTTTTCTATCACCAGTTCACATTGTTTATGCAGTTCTGACAGGACCATGTGCTAATGTCTTCAGTGAAATTTTGAAGCTTTGAAGTTGGTTGAAATTTAAAAGATCGAAAAGAACACAAGCATGCAATGATGTCTATCGACTTACACTGTCGCCTTCCTATGGCGATAAACTGTCGTGAGTGTGGAGAAAGCTGAATTTCGGTCATTTATAAAAATGACTGGGAAGAAGTAGTGCATGGACAGAACAAAACTACGGAGACTTCACTCACCAACTGTGTACAGAAATGCTTCAAATGTTAACATTAATATTTTTATCTGTTTAAACTGGAAGTTCACCATAGTGTGTAATTCAGATATGCATACAATGCTGATTTATGAATAGATAATGCCGCGTACAAATATCACTCAATGACTAAAGGAAAGAGTCAAAATGTGGAGCGAGCTGTTATTAGAATGTTTATCTACTAGGCCGAGATACTTGCACGGGACTTCAGTGCCTTCTGCGGCTCTGAACCATTAAATACAATCACAGCGGATCACGCTTTCAGAGAAGAATGGCGACCTCCGAATTTTTAGATTCAGATCACAAGAGGCAGTAGTTAATTTCAATTATTTTAGTCGAACGTATAAGCATATATTTCAGAGCCAACTTTAAAATGCAGTTAAAATGCAAAATCATATATGAAGTATTGAATGTTTAATTAGAATGGTTTCTGTTATAGGATGTTACTGATTCTGGTGTAACTTTTGCCCTAATGTACGATATAATCTATATTTTAGAAGAGGTGGATATTAGCAGCAGAAGACTTGCCTCTTTCCAATTTCCAGTGTGTTGTATATTTGATTAATTAGGTAACAGTTTTCACCATTAAATATAAGTTTTCGAGTTTGTATAGAAAGAAATGTAAAAAAATGTAAATGTGGCTTTTTACGTACTAAGTTTAATGCATTTTCCAGCTTCTTTTCCGTATCCTCCGATACAGTCACAGGTATAGTTCCCTACCGTATTCCGACAAATTTCATTTTCCCCACATTTTGTTCCATTTAGACACTCGTCTTCATCTGGAAAAAAGCATTAAACAATAATATATGAATAGTTAGATGACTGGGAAAATGGGCAGCTTAGAGGGCCTGGGCGTAGACGTATTCACCAGACGGTCATCCTAATAACAAGTGATTCTACTGATAGTTTCATTCATTTATAACATAATGCAGTAATATAATAGATTGGGGAACATTATATGAATTGTCTGGTGTTTGTTGTGTTGGTACTTAAACCTAAATATGGCAACTTGGTCCTAAATTTTCCATGATTCACTAGGTCCACTAAAACTGAAAGGAATCATATTTTTCGTCCTCTTTAAGTCAATTTTCTTATATGTAAAAAAATTAAACATTATTTTTGCTGAAATTGATTTTAAAGTGAGTAGAGAACTTTACCATTTTCATTCTATGGCCTACCAAAGATACACAACACAGACATGCCCATCCTAAATTCAATTAATTTGACTGTGGCAATTGTCATGTGAACCTTTCATACTTCATATTAATCTTACAAAACTGCTAGAAGATACCTCCAAATCACATATTTCGTTTATAGCGAGACCTTCACTGCCGTGAGATGCCCCTTTTTCTCTATTGTATGTAACTTACATTTCGATGCATTAGCTCTGAACACAGCTGCTTATCAAAGATGGTAGTGATACAGATATGTTTGATACATACACCAGACAGAAGAAAGAATACATGGTGATTCCAAATGTCATATTAATTACAATAATCTCGACATCAAATTCACATTGGAGAACAACGACATTGGCGTTCTAGACACGAAGACCGAAAAATCACAGTATTTCGCAAACTAACTCAGACGGACCAGTACGTTTTACATCAGACCACACTGAACACGAGTAAAAAGGCGTAAAGTATTTGCTTTTGAAAGCAATTAATAAGCATACAGACATGTCATTTGCTGTTTAAAACTTACCTTCCTGTATCCTTTTTAACACTTTCATACTGTCCATCCATACCGAATTTTCTTCAAATAAACAATTATTGTATTGATACCTTGCGTTCGATTTCTAAAGCTGAAGGTTTGTTATTTAAATAATAAACAGAAAAAGATTTAAATACTTCCAATTTTATTATTTTGCGTTTAATTAAAGAGGATAATGATACAAATATGAAGTTCGACCAGAGGTGAATGTGGCTCGGTGCACTTAAGCAATCTGCATCATTGAATGTTGGATGGTAATATATTTGCGTGAGTGTTGGCGACTTACCTTCGCACTTATATCCATTCGACATCATTCTGTAACCATGGTGACACGTGCAAGTGTAGGATCCATCTGTGTTGTTACAGTTACTATTGACGTCACATTTGTCGTCACCATCGTACTTGGAATCACATTCGTCCACGTCTGCGGAAAACAAAAACATCGACTTTTCTCAATCACATATGTTCATAAAGCTATAATACCGCTTATGAATATACGTTCATATATTAGTTTTAAAAATGTCGACTATTTAAACCAGATTTTTTCGCCAACAGCAATTATAAGGCTAATGAAGACATTCGTTTTTCTCAATATACAAAATGTTAACTATATTCTTCGCTTAAAGCAATAAATAGTTGCACACAGTATTTGTTATAATATTAGTTAAGTGGTATGTTTCTTGCTTTGTTTGATACATTAATGATAAAAAATCTTACAATAAATTTGATATGTATTCGGGCTGTGTTTGCATCATCACTTGTAGGTAGGTAAAATGTGAAATCAAGCAACTACGTAGCTTGTAGATAATGTTAGAAAGTTTATTGTTTTGACTGTCATATTGTTTGCAACTAATTTTTCATGCTGTTGTATGGCTGTGATAAGAATCTAGGATGAAAATCTCCGCCTGAATTTACTTTTATCGGCTGACATGGAGCATTCGCTAAATCTCTCCACACTTAGTATCACTATTGATTCTCTGAAATCTAATTAGGACTTTGTCATATATTCTTATTCATGATCACAACAATGTTACTTGTGCAGTGTGGCGGTCGTAAAAAATCTCCCGGTGCATGTAATCTATGTTGTCATTTAATTCATCCTATAAGGATTGTTACGCGTATTTCCTTTGATGGACATTGGACTTTGGTTCTTCAATTCCATCTTCACATGAACAGAATGTTACAACCATTTATCCGTCTCTGGTCATGTTTGTTCATGATTCAGAAAGTTAATTTCTTTTATATTCAACCATTTGTGTAGTTTTTTAAATCGAAATAATACCCATATTCTTTTCTAAACACTATGTGTACATTATTTTTCAATGACGTCACTACTTTCGTCATAACTTATAGAAAATATCAGCGCTTGGACATTTTGTATTCAATCGATCGTTTTTCATATCATTGTTTGCATTTAAGAAACTCGTCAGGAAGTGCGAGGTTAGAGCTCTGTAAAACCGGTTTAAGCACCCCAGTCGGTCCATATTGCCGACTGACCGTTCCAAGGCGGTAACTGTCGGGGTTGCTCTTTTCGTTAAATGACTCATCACAAATTTGTTCTTACTTTTCGCTTGGCTTGCATGTGAAATACCTTTATTCTGTGCCCTTTCGGAGTTTGGTATAGGTTGCAATGCTCATAGGACTTTGTCATATATTCTTATACAATCCATGGGACTATAATTTGATACAAGCATAAATACTAGAACTAGAGTAAATAGTTGAAAAATGTTTGATATTCTCTCGAGCCTTTTGTTGATTTGTGGCGATTGTTATTCGCCAATATTCCTAGCTCTATGGTCGCAGGAGTATTAAGGATGATAAGTTAAAGGCAAACACGATATAAAGTCAGCCTACCATGGCATATCTGTGTATCACTTTGAAAATCATTGTATCTTCCCTTTGGACACGGGGCGCAAGGTCCGGTGTCATCTGTAATGTTGTCCCCATTACACAAGGATTGGTTAAAGCAGGTGGTCACATTGCAAGGATCTAGACGGGTCTCGCAATAATCTCCAGTGACGTATTTGTCATCTTGACAGTTGCACTTATCTTAAAAAATAAACACAATACAACTAATGAACACAATATACCAATGTAAGATTTACAACCATGGTGACACGTTCATGTTACAAGGAAACTAAAAAATCCACAAGCCAACTATTCCACTGAGACTTATCTTTAATGGGAGGTACCGTCTCACTGAAAAAAAATGGTAGAAATATTAGTCGAGGAGCTACGCCATCACGTCGCATCGCTACCATTGTACATTATGAACACGACAGACTTTTTTACGTAAGCTCAAAACTGTAAACGCATATCGTCCAGAAGGACAGTTCCTCTTCTCTTTTGGCGTGATACCCTTCTGTCCAGGCGTACTCAGAGAAGAGCCGCGTGCAGCAGCAATGGAAGCTCTTGACAAGAAAATTTACCCAGAAATCCCTACAGATGGAGTTCTTACTAAGATGGACTTTGTACTCGAAAGCAACACATTCCTATTCAATGGTACCACTATGTGCAATAGGAGGGGACAGCGAACGACTCACAACATGGTATGAACTACGGGCCAACGTATTAAGTTATGTGGGAAAGAGAACTGTTCAGAAGATCTGATGACCGTCTGCCTACTTCCGGTATGCAGATGGGGACTGTGTCCTCACGGGTTAGATTCATTATAGAAATTCCACAATATCGGAAATTACCTACAACCTATGATGAAGTCTGGCCTTCCCTACCTTCTTATTTGGAGTTCCGACCATACTGTCTAATGAAGAGATATTTACGGACCTGTACACAAAGCCATCTGACAAGCACCAGTATATGCAAGTCGTTGTATCCCATGTGTATTGAAAAGGCTACACCGGGGTGTGGTTTAAAAGCTCGCATGAAGCTAAATATAAGCACCACGGGTCATGCAACAAAAACAGCTTCAATCACGAGGATATGAGGGAACGTTAGTTAATTGCAGCTACATAAGGTTGTTAGAAAAGACCGTGATACGCAGTTGCAGTATTCAGAGAAGAAGAAACAGATTGCCATTGACTTATTCCCACGCTCTGCCAAATATTCACCGGATAAGCCCTACACACATGAGGCAGATTGGCTAAAATATTTACGGAGTTGCCTTTAGTTGAATACAGACAAGACAACAACCTGCACGACATTCTTTTTCACAAGAAGCACAAAAAGGGAGCAATTCTTTAAAATACAGAATGGTGGCAGACCATGCAAAGAGGTGCGCGATTTGCCCACACGTCATGGAGGCCGACAGCCTTCTGACCCCAGCGGATGGACTTACAACGAAAGGGGCGACAACAAGTGCAAGTCTAGATGTAATGGTTGTAACTGATTGTGAAAGCGACACCCTGCTCTTCTCTAACTAAATCTGCCTATACCTATATTTTAGCTCAACTAGACGTTTTTAAACATCTATCAATCCAACCAGGATTCGACGTTGCATGGAGTGAATTGTTGTGTGTAAAACTCGTCTCTAACCGTTTGACTACAGAAAGAAATGCGCTAACATTTGCCAATGTAAAAAGAAAATTTATATACTTAACGCTTTGCCAAGAATTGCAGTTTAAGCTGCACATTTCTTTGTTTCAATATTTGTATACAGTAGTTTTGGTAAGCCAGCCAAGCCATTAAACGAACGTGTTGTTCAAGATGAGTCTTTTACCAGTCTGCGCTATCGTAAACTAAGCAAATCCAACTCCAAACATTAAATGTATCTGTTTAAAGCTGTTTGACTTTAGAGTAATAATTTCACTCTTTATCTTCAACGTCGTTCATTTGTGGCATTGTTTATGGTTTTGACCATTTATTGTACGTACTTGGGTTACATAATGTGCAGCCTGGCAAATAGCAGCGTGTTTGTGCGATTTTATAACTTATTGTCTTACCGGAATGTTCTTTATCACACTGAGAAGTTTTGTTACAGCCACAGAAGTTTACTTTAACATCCCTGAATACAGTGCCGTTAAATCTGTCATGGACTGTGAACGTGATCTTGATGCTGCCATTCATATGTCGAAGCGATGGTAGAACAGTCCAGTTGAAGATTCCAGATACACTGGCTGAAGTTTAAAAGTAAGAAAACCAAATGATTTTTGCTTCGTGATGTTCATTTTAAAATACGGTAATTAACACTTCATTAAGCTATATACGTGTTTTATGAATTGATGAAGATCTCCCATTACTAGTTTTGTCTAGTTGCTTCAAACGGTTACAAAGTTCCTTCTATATCTCATAGATAAATAAAAAAAAACTCTGTAAAATATCCTCACTCGATTTTAATTTTCATCTCAGGAATGTAAGAAACATTTTCTCTATGAAAAAGTTATTTTTACTTTATTTTATAAATTACATTTCAATATATGATTAACATATATTTCCGTAAAATCCTTGGTGTGGCAAAACATCAGTTACTTGTGATAATGCACATATACAGTAGTCAAGTTACGGTCATGCTAATTATCCATGTGTAACGTTTCTTTTTGTCATACCAAGTGTAAAGTTTGTCTTCGGAAGATCAGTTTCTACCAGGAATGTCAGGATATCTCCGGTGTTGTTGTCGTGAACGTAGTTAGACAGATTAAGGATGACCGAGTGGTTGTCAGCCAGATACACATCCAAATCTGGTATCTCGTCCGTGAAGTAGGGAGCGATGTTATCTGTAGAAACATTCAGATAATTAAAAATAAATAGTCGTAGTCTGTATTTAAACTAAAGTTTATGGTTGTAGTATTAACAGATATTTTTTATGAATTATAGTCCCTCCATTTGATGTACGTTTGAGCTATTAGGCTGACAAGATATATATTAGCCCGAAAAGCAGAGAGGGATGTTATCTGCAGAAATATACAAACAATACTATGAAAGTGTGATGGTCCTTGTTTGTATGGCAAGTAAATTATTTTAAAACTGAACGATGTCAAACAATGTTAAACATTGATCCATTTTTATTTACAGTTATGTCCTTACTTCAGTTTACTTTACGGATGATGGACATAACGGTGAAAAGCGTCAACAAAGATAAACGCTTTAAATCACAACAATAAAATTCATTTGTGTGAGAATGCCAGGTAACCTATGTTAGCAACATATATAGAAAAACGAAGAAAAATGTCATCTTTTTAATGATCAGTGGAACCCATGAATCCTTGTTTTGCTTTTGGGTGCACAAAAGCAAATATTTTGAAAAATTTTAAACAAACTTAGAACCTAGAACATACCTTATCATTTTACACTGAAAGTTCAGATACTTAAAAATAAACATATTTTGATTATATTGTTATGTAACATTATGAATAAAAACCAGTTGTCACATCTTAATCTGTATTTAGTCATAATGTAACTTTAATGTTCAGTTGCATAAATGTCTGATCAGCGGCCACTACATGATTTCTACAGTATTGGTCAACAAATAATAAAGGCACCTTTAAATTAAATGAAATTATAAGATATCAATATGATGTATTTCTTTTAGTGTTATAAAACTGCAAGTTTAATATCGAGTTTAATATCAGATCGATACAAAAAGCGGGTTTGGATGTACACACAACATGTTTTTGTTGCTAAAGGCTCTATGTTCTCTAGGTTAATGTGGTACTCTTGCAGACTTACGTCTCATATCAGACAGGTACTGCTCGTGATGGTAGTTTATGTTGACCGCTTCTCCTGCCGCTATATCGTCAGAACGGGCGATAGCCAGAAGGCACTCATCTCTGACCTGTTAATATATAGTGGTTTACACTCATCATCATCATCATCATCATCATTATCATCATCATTATCGTCATCATCATCAGCATCATTATCATGTTTTTTAAAGCTTGAGAAAAATCCACTTATATGTATTTGGGGTTTATTTTTGGGGCTTTACGGCACGCCGACACTTGATAGCTCATACGGCGCCAACACACGACACTAAAATGTATTGGAAAGATTTGTTTTTGAGATATAACCAAAAATGCACCTGTGATTCATTGCAGGTTTTATCAAACTCGTCAATGTCCGAGTCATTGTGATGTCCCTTCAAATTGAACAGTGCTGTAAGATTGGTCAGGTAATCTTCATAGAACGTTGGCCGGGAGAAGGTGTTGTAGGTCGAATAGTTGCCTGATGACAAACTGTAGTTGAACAAGGACTCGTTCTCAGTGATGCGCACTGCAAGAGGAGAAAACATGCATCGTGATTTTTGTAGTTACTTTCCTGAGCCAAATAATATTCGTTGGTAAACAGGACTGCACTGAAGTGTAAATAACCTATTGCGGTAACAATACAATAATATTTGTTTGGTGGAAATCCCAGGGACCTCCTTTCAGGCGTTTTATTCTCGCTTTCTGATTGTGATTAATAGGTCAAAAAGAAATGTCCTATAAAATAACCATAGATTTTTAAATCTAAACCACCTCTAGACCAAGGCAAGCAGGGTAAATACAAATACAGAGACATAACACACAAAAAAGAAAAATCCGTTGCCGCATTGGAACGGTCAGACGGCAAAAGGACCGACAGGGGTGCTTAAAACTGGTTTGTTGAGCGGTCCAACCTCGCACTTCCTGAAGGTTTTTTCTATCAAACAGTGTTAATAAAATATCCCGTCAAAGAGAGACAACTAACAGTAAGCACCTGCATCGGCTGTGAAAGCTGATAAAATGAACTAATATATAGACAAACTAACTAGTAATAAATATAAAAAAAACACTATCAACATATGCACAATATGTACAGTCCATAAAAGCCTCGGCAACCTAAAACTTCCAAATGAGTGAGTATTTTGAAGTAAAAGAGCCCAAGCGATGACTTATAATAAGAACAATTTAATGACGTCATACAATGTCATGACATCATATGCCAAAAGTGTCAAAAGTGAAATAATAAACATGAAAGAAATTATCGGAAAACGTTAAATTGTTTAATTTAATTTAAACGCATGTATGACAAGAGTTTAGCTGTAACCTAAAAACTTAAAACAACGGTAAGATCTTATTGCGATATATACATTTAAGACAACGACAGAACTCCTAGATGTGTTGTGGGTTGGGAAATTTTGTATATTTGATGATTGCGGTTACGAGTGGTCCTAATAGGTGCCTCATTTTATGACAAATTTTGTTTACTATTTATTACATTGCACAAAAATACGACTGTCTCTTCTAAAGTTATAAAAAGTTAGTTATCAGGCCAACAACATTTCAAAGTTGCAATACGAATATGTGTATTACAAATCCAAATGTGATTTACATTTAGAAGAAGAAGAAGAAGAAGAAGAAGAGGTGCCATTTTCCATTATTATCATTCATATGTCATCAATCAAAGGACCGCTAGACCAGTTTACTAGGGTGCATGGGTATACGTTAATGTTGGTCGACACTTTCTGCCGGTACAAGTGCTTACTGTTATTTGTCTCACTTATAGTTTTGAAGGGTAAACAAATTCGACAGTATAAACTTAAGTCCAATTTAAGCACTACAGTCGATCATGTTGCCGACTTACCGCTCCGAGGCGATAATTATTGTTTCTCCTCTATATTTTTAATTTTCATTTAATTTAAACGCATGTCTGACAAGATTTTAGCTGAAACCTTGTTTGTTTAAAACTTAAAACAACGGTTAGATCTTTGCGACATATACAATTGTTTAATTATTGCGCTTATTCTGAGTTTTGTTTTGTTTGTGTTTTTATTATTAAATTTAGATGCAGTTGATGATATCGAAGTAACAAACTTATATGTGTACATGAAGTTTCAAGTCAAGTAAAGTACGTTCGAATAAGTACATATAAATGTAATTAAGATCACAGGCATTCATCAATACAATTTGGTTCATGTCATTTTCAGTCTTAAAACACTGTTTTACTTCAAGAAGACACACACATAAACAATTGTGACATATCCGGCATAGAATACTTACACGATTCACCAAAGTCGAACATATCCAATGGTTTCGAGACATTGAACAGGGTGCCGTCGGTTGCTTTTATGTTGACGCTACCTCCAGCCAGTCCAGTTAGATTGATGTGTGAGATGCTGTCCTTTATTCCATCTAATGTTATGGAGATCTCTGAACTGCCGTTAAGTGTAAGCTGCAATTTGTTGGAGTAACACATTACACTTACACGATTTTATGACGAAATGAACAAAAACACTTCATAAAAATGTCAGAAATCATGAAAAAAATAGCAATAAGACTCATCAAAACTATTTAATTCACGACTTATGATAAAAAAGAAGCAGTAGAACCACTCAACAAGTACATCTTACCGGGGATGGGCAAACTTTAAACGCCACATAATACATAATTATTTTGCTTAGAAATTATGGTAACGTCACCAGGTTTAAATTATAAAAAAGTGTGTTTCGATAACTCTGGTTTTAAAATTGAAACCAGTGCGAAGAAATATAAACACAGAACAGTAAGAAAAAAAATCACAGTTCAACTTAATCATTGCATATTGGCACAAGAAAGGTCGATTGCTATGATGCTAATGGGTATTAAAATATATTTTGATGTCGTTGTTGTGGTTGTTGCTGATAAACATGATGATAATAATCGTGGTGGTGGTTTTGGTGGTAATTATGATTATTGTATTGATGCTGCTGATGATGCGGAGGAGGAAGAGGAAGAGGAATAACATGATGATGATGATGATGATGATGATGATGATGATGTTATTCATGAGTTCATATTTTACCGTCTTCATGTATTTCCCAAATCCTTTCAAGGTGAACAACACTTTTCCGTTGCCTACAAGAACGCCCCTAACAGGTTTGGGAGTTGTAGACAATGAACCACACGGAATGGATGGCGGGCCTTGTGGCGGACTGTCGTTACTGAAACATACGAGCACCCCGTCCTTGTACACGGCCACAACACCAGATGTCCGATTGAGCTGAGCTTCAAACTGCCCAATGTCGCCCTGTGTAGTAAAAGGTTGTACACTTTCTTGTTGAATTTGAAGAAACATTTAACTATAGAAAGTAAAAAGTGTTCGGCATAAAAACTGGCGTGACTACGTCATCTTTACTTTGATAATATTGTGTGCACTGTATTTCGTAAGAAAACCAAAGATTAATATGTTAAACGGATTGACGTACCTTGATAGCCACAGCAACAAATATTGTATTGTCCTTATTCCCTGAGGTTTTATAGTCTGTCCGGACTTGTACTGTTGTGCTCCTGTGGAAAATAATTAAGGAAAAGAAAACTCATGGTTACTGGTAGAAACAAGGTATAAAACAATCTAATATAATTCATTAACGCTTGTTCTAATTCTTGAAAATGCAAAAATCATTTGAACATGTATGATAGATCTATGTTGCTTGCTTCATTCAAAATAATACTACCCATGATTTAAGACCGCATATTGATAAACAGTCCCAACGCGAACGACATTTTAAGAAAAAATCAAATACATTATTAAAGGAATTAATTTTATCGACTTACCTAGTATCTTTCGTGACAGAATACGAACAATAAATTCCACAAATACTTTGAAAACAAAGAAAACCCAATGATTGGTTATAAGTACAAAACACATTTTTATTTTAATTACAATTAAACTGTAGCAGACCTTTAACTAAATGATCCTTACGATGTCTACAAATTAGGAAAATAAATCTTCTAGACTTCGAAAGATCGCCTGTCAGATGATATCGATTATGACCTTTGTTGAAAAGAAATAAGTGATGCAATTAATCTGAATGCCGATCGCTGGGGTAAGAGAGGAAAACACAGATACATTAACACTCAATACTTGGAAGAAAGTCATTTGTAAGATAATAAACATTCGCCTGCCATTCCTCCGCTCCCATCCTTCTAGTGTACCTAAGAAGGCTTTTATCACTTAAAACGCCTTAAACAGTCCTTTCAGAATATTCACGATATATTTATACCTGAGGACTAAGCTTCAAACAACATATTTTTTTTGTCTGACGACTAAACTGCAAAACTGTTCTGAGTGCTGAGTTATCCACCACCAGTTTTTACACTATTCTTACCAACGCTTTCTTAGAAAATTGTACTATGTGGACAATATTTACATCCTGCATTTCATGGAAATGTTTACTACATTAAAAAAAATCAAGGGTCTTAATAACTTTTCTGACCTCTTTACAAAACTTAACAAAGAATTATTGCTGTTTTTACAACCCGGGTATCCTTCGATGTACCGCATTGCTTACAAGATGACCGGACAGGTCGTTAGACTGTATAAAAACAGTGACTTAAAGCCATAATTGGACAGTCACCGATGGATTTGTTTTCTCTTCATCTCTCCAGTCGTGTCCTACATAGGTGCGACAACTTGACCAGTCTCCATGCCCGTTACGTGAGATTGCACAGTCGGTATAACAGGGATTTTTGTATCTTTTTTTATCTTTGTTATAAAATATGCTATTTGCGGATAAATTATCGGTTTTATATATATTATTTGAAACTTATTACCTATTAACTCCTCACAATACTACATTGTGTTTTGTTGGTTTGTGTTGTTTTCTAAAATTCGATGATTACTTTCGTCTCCGTATTGCACATTTTACACTTCTGTCATAAGACGTCATGGCATTGTATGACGTCATTTAATAGTTCTTATTATACGTCATTGCTTGGGCTGTTTAATTTCAACCTACTCACTTATATGGAAATTTTAGGTTGCCGAGCTTTTTATCTAATGTACATATTGTACGTATGTTGATAGTTTATTTTGTTACTATTTATTTTCTCTATATATTCGTTCATTGTATCTGTTTTAACTCCCGATGCAGGTGCTTACTGTTAGTTGTTTCACTTTGACGGGATATTTTATTTGCACTGTTTGTTTGATAGAAAATCCTTCAAGAAGGTTTGGGCGCTCCATGAACCAGATTTAAGCACACAGTTGGCCCTTTTGCCGACTGACACTTCCCAGGCGGTAACTGATGGTTTTTCTTTTTATTTGATATGTCTCGTCTCTGTGTTTTCCTCACAATTAGATTTACCCTGTTTGCCTTTGTCTAGATTTAAACATCTGTGGTAATTTTGATAGGATTTTTTTATTTATCTGTTCATAAGAATTAAGTATTTACTAAATATAACTTATAACAAATTTCTCCCCCTTTCACGTACTTTTATATATATTCCTTTAAGAAAGTTTTGTAGCAAGCTGTATTTCTTTTATCCTACCTAAGAAATAAGTATTCCCCTAATACCAACTGAAGAAGAACGTATTCCTCTAATCTTGCCAGAAGAAAGATGCATGCCCCTAATGCCGCCTTAAGAAAAATGTATGCCTCTAATCCCATCTTAAAAAAGATGCATTCCCCTAATCCCAATTAAAGAAAATATTAACGCCCCTAATCCCGCCTGAAGAAAGATGTTTGCCCTAATCCCGCCTGAAGAAAGATGTTTGCCCTTATCCCGCCTGAAGAAAGATGTATGCCCCTAATCCCGCCTGAAGAAAGATGTATGCCCCTTATCCCGCCTGAAGAAAGATGTATGCCCCTAATCCCGCCTGAAGAAAGATGTATTCCCCTTATCCCGCCAGAAGAAAGATGTTTGCCCTAATCCCGCCTTAAGAAAGATGTATGCCCCTAATCGCGCCTGAAGAAAGATGTATGCCCCTAATCCCGCCAAAAGAAAGATGTATGTCCCTAATCCCTCCTGAAGAAAGATGTATGCCCCTTATCCCGCCTGAAGAAAGATGTATGCCCCTTATCCCGCCTGAAGAAAGATGTATGCCCCTTATCCCGCCTGAAGAAAGATGTATGTCCCTTATCCCGCCTGAAGAAAGATGTATGCCCCTTATCCCGCCTGAAGAATGATGTATGTCCCTTATCCCGCCTGAAGAAAGATGTATGCCCCTTATCCCGCCTGAAGAAAGATGTATGCCCCTTATCCCGCCTGAAGAATGATGTATGCCCCTTATCCCGCCTGAAGAAAGATGTATGCCCCTTATCCCGCCTGAAGAAAGATGTATGCCCCTTATCCCGCCTGAAGAAAGATGTATGCCCCTTATCCCGCCTGAAGAAAGATGTATGCCCCTTATCCCGCCTGAAGAATGATGTATGTCCTTTATCCCGCCTGAAGAAAGATGTATCCCCCTTATCCCGCCTGAAGAAAGATGTATGTCCCTTATCCCGCCTGAAGAAAGATGTATGTCCCTAATCCCTCCTGAAGAAAGATGTATGCCCCTAATCCTGCCTGAAGAAAGATGTATGGCCCTTATCCCGCCTGAAGAATGATGTATGTCCCTAATCCCGCCTGAAGAAAGATGTATGTCCCTAATCCCGCCTGAAGAAAGATGTATGTCCCTAATCCCGCCTGAAGAAAGATGTATGTCCCTAATCCCGCCTGAAGAAAGAAGTATGTCCCTAATCCCGCCTAAAGAATGATGTATGTCCCTAATCCCGCCTGAAGAATGATGTATGCCCCTAATCCCGCCTGAAGAAAGAAGTATGTCCCTAATCCCGCCTAAAGAAAGAAGTATGCCCCTAATCCCGCCTGAAGAAAGAAGTATGTCCCTAATCCTGCCCGAAGAAAGATGTATTCTCCTAATCACGCCTGAAGAAAGATGTATTCCCCTAATCCTGCCTGAAGAAAGATGTATTCCCCTAATCACGCCTGAAGAAAGATGTATTCCCCTAATCCTGCCTGAAGAAAGATGTATTCCCCTAATCACGCCTGAAGAAAGATGTATTCCCCTATACTCGCCTGAAGAAAGATGTATTCCCCTAATCACGCCTGAAGAAAGATGTATTCCCCTAATCACGCCTGAAGAAAGATGTATTCCCCTAATCCTGCCTGAAGAAAGATGTATTCCCCTAATCACGCCTGAAGAAAGATGTATTCCCCTAATCACGCCTGAAGAAAGATGTATTCCCCTAATCTCGCCTGAAGAAAGATGTATTCCCCTAATCCTGCCTGAAGAAAGATGTATTCCCCTAATCACGCCTGAAGAAAGATGTATTCCCCTAATCACGCCTGAAGAACGATGTATTCCCCTAATCACGCCTGAAGAAAGATGTATTCCCCTAATCACGCCTGAAGAAAGATGTATTCCCCTAATCACGCCTGAAGAAAGATGTATTCCCCTAATCACGCCTGAAGAAAGATGTATTCCCCTAATCCTGCCTGAAGAAAGATGTATTCCCCTAATCACGCCTGAAGAAAGATGTATTCCCCTAATCCCACCTGAGGAAAGATGTATTCCACTTATTCCATCTGAAGAAAGATGTATGTCCCTAATCCCGCATGAAGAAAGATGTATGCCCCTGATCACAGCTAAGGAAAGATGTATTCCCCTAATCCCACCTGAGGAAAGATGTATTCTCCTTATCCCGCCTGAAGAAAGATGTATTCCCCTAATCCCACCTGAAAAAAAAATGTATTCCCCTAATCCCGCCTGAAGAAAGATGTATGTCCCTAATCCCACCTGAAGAAAGATGTATGGCCCTAATCCCACCTGAAAAAAGATGTATTCCCCTTATCCCGCCTGAAGAAAGATGTATACCTCTTATCCCGCCTGAAGAAAGATGTATGTCCCTAATCCCACCTGAAGAAAGATGTATTCCCCTTATCCCGCCTGAAGAAAGATGTAATCCCCTAATCCTGCCTGAAGAAAGATGTATTCCCCTAATCCTGCCTGAAGAAAGATGTATTCCCCTTATCCCACCTGAGGAAAGATGTTTGGCCCTAATCCCACCTGAAGAAAGATGTATGGCCCTAATCCCACCTGAAGAAAGTTGTATTTCCCTAATCCCACCTGAAGAAAGATTTATTCCCCTTATCCCACCAGAAGAAAGATGTATTCCCCTAATCCCGCCTGAAGAAAGATGTATTCCCCTTATCCCACTTGAGGAAATATGTATTACCCTAATCCCGCCTGAAGAAAGATGTATTCCCCTTATCCCGCCTAAGGAAAGATGTATTCCCCTAATCCCACCTGAGGAAAGATGTATTCCCCTAATCCCGCCTAAAGAAAGATGTATTCCCCTTATCCCGCCTGAAGAAAGATGTATTCCACTTATCCCGCCTGAAGAAAGATGTATTCCCCTTATCCCGCCTGAAGAAAGATGTATGCCCCTTATCCCGCCTGAAGAAAGATGTATTCCCCTAATCCCGCCTGAAGAAAGATGTATTCCCCTAATCCCGCCTGTAGAAAGATGTATTCCCCTTATCCCGCCTGAAGAAAGGTGTATTCCCCTAATCCCGTCTGAAGAAAGATGTATTCCCCTTATCCCGCCTGAAGAAAGATGTATTCCCCTAATTCCGCCTGAAGAAAGAGGTATTCCTCTTATCCCGCCTGAAGAAAGATGTACTTCCCTAATCCCACCTGAGGAAAGATGTATTCCCCTTATCCCACCTGAAGAAAGATGTATTCCCCTAACCCCACCTGAGAAAAGATGTATTCCCCTAATCCCACATGAGGAAAGATGTATTCCCATAATCCCGCCTTAAGAAAGATGTATTCCCCTAATCCCACCTGAGGAAAGATGTATTCCCCTAATTCCGCCTGAAGAAAGATGTATTCCCCTAATCCCACCTGAGGAAAGATGTATTCCCCTAATCCCACCTGAAGAAAGATGTATTCCCCTTATCCCGCCTGAAGAAAGATGTATTCCCCTTATCCCGCCTGAAGAAAGATGTATTCCCCTTATCCCGCCTGAAGAAAGATGTATTCCCCTAATCCCACCTGAGGAAAGATGCATTCCCCTAATCCCGCCTGAAGAAATATGTATGTCCCTAATCCCGCCTGAAGAAATATGTATGCCCTAAACCCCGGCTGGAAAGAAGTATGTCCCTAATCCCGCCTGAAGAAAGATTCCTTAAATAAATGACATGTATCCCTGCTCCAACCATAAATATATATTACTTATACATTACCCCGTTTTCAGGAAGGTGTACTCTCCATGGCCGTTGAAATCATACTCCACCTTGTCTACCGTGGTGATGTGGGGATCTCCCCAGGAACGGGCTAGAACATAACCGCAAAGTATATAGTTTGTGACTATACATGATATTAAAGTCAAGAAGATTACATACTCAACATTAACATATATAATAAGCTTTTTCTTTAAGTTAACCGGAGTGGTCGTTGTATTTACAACAAAGTTATAGGTATACGACGGGAATGAACATTAAAATGTTTGGAGTAATTTTGATGCTGGTGGATATAAGATGATATATAATGATTAGGACAGTTTTGACAACGCATGCTGTTAAATGATGATGATACTGCTGCTTATGATGCTCATGATGTAATTATTGATGATGATGATGATGATGATGATGATGGTGGTGATGATGATGATGATGATGATGATGATGATGCGATGGCTATTTTAGATTTTGTTAACCATGCTTTTTATACTTCAATGATTGAAAAAGGTTATAGTGATTCTCGAAAGGTGAACGTGACCTTTAGACAATTTAACAATTCTCTAATATGACAGTCAATTTTAACCATAAATGGTTTGTTTGAGCTTATTTTGTGATATTATATTGCATGCAGTATATTGATTATTCTGATTATTTTGCTTAAATGGATGAAAACACGAAAATTGATTTTGCAAACTCCTTCGCAGTGATTGTCCTTGATAAATCTTGCACTTAAAAAACTATCGCATATTAATTCAATATTAATAATAATATTTATATTAAATAAATAATTCGTATACAACAAATGACTAATAACAAATGTTTTATAATTATTAGCTATGTGAACAAAATTTAAATAAGTGCTTTGTTTTGACAGTTCATCTATGATGAAAGGCCATATTGATAGAATGTCAACATTCTTAGCCCCAAGGTCACGTAAGTGACCTTCATTATCACGAGAAAATTCACCATTGGCAGGAGCATATACACATAATCTACACATAATTTATTTCCTCGTACAGACGAGATATATTATTTCATGCAATGTCATCGTTCCCTCCATCATTATAACTTAAACGACTGCAAAACATCGACATTTGTCCGTTGCTTATCCGTTTCCTTGTTTAAATAAGTCTTTGTTTAGCCATTGCTTAAAACGATATCCCATTCAATAATGTGAACGTCATTTACAGATTTGTACTATGATTAATTGGTTTATTCTAAACCAAAATTTAAATTGCATGGTGAATAAAAATTGCACAAAGGATTGCAATCGTTACAAGAATACGGACTCCCAACATTCCAAGCCAAGTCAAATGGTTATCTAATAATGGAAAGATAAACTTCAAGGCTCTGGAGATAAACATGCAGCTCCGGAAATCTTCAACCAAACAGTCCAACAGTTCTTTCGAAATTAAGTGGGATTTATGAACCTTTATAAATTATCACTTTAGTTTTGCTAAAATGAAGGTTCAAATAGCATACGGACTGTTGTCCAACTCGATCACGACAATGAACGTTTTGAATGTAACTTAAATATTCACACTAGCAACAATATTTTATTGTTATAAATATTGTCGACAATGTCTACATTTAACAATATATTTACTAGTTCAATTATATATGTGTTTATTATCTCGCTCGTTTTATTTCTGAAACGGTTTTTTTTTAAGAAAAATAGTCATATATAACAATTTAAGGCTCTGTCTTCAACTTAAAAAATAACATTTATCTCACGTGTTTATACTGTGTTATATACCGATAAAAATTATATACTTTGAGCACAATCTTAATAATAGATGTTTATTACTAATGTTGTTGATGGATTTTCTCTTTATGTTGTGTTAGCTGTTTGTTCAGCTAGAACCTCAAGTAAACTTGAATATAACACGAACTTGAGAAAAAAAATATCACATTTTAGGAAAATCAACATAAACTCAATTCAAAATCTGTATGACTTGCATATGTGTTCTGTTTCTGAACTCGACTCTTCCGAGCTCTTCGTATTGGTAAGTCGGAAAATATAACAAGGTATGAGAAATACCACTAGACAAAGACTCAAACACTCAATGTATGAATCATAAAGTATGCAGAAGAGACAAAAACCTAAGACGAGGCAGTCTACACATATACAAAAAATCTAACGAGTTTTTTTATGTAAATCAAAGTTTAATCGACGCATCAACTTTATTGCATACGTTACAATTATTATTTCAAGTGTTTCATCTTTTAGACTTTTAAGTGAAGATGGACAGGGCAGTGTTTATGACGTCATCAAAACAACAAAGACAAAATATTTCTTTCTTGCCGTTTAAGTTGTGTAGCTAACACAATATAAAAAATGTAAATTTAATAATTAATATATAGTAAGTATATAGGACGGTAACGTCCATCCCACTTCGCTTTTAATCAAAGTTTTTTGGTCATAATTAATTCTCGAACAAAATGTCGCAACTCTATATGTATACATACATAGAATACCTGGTACATTCATCTTAAAAAGTATTTTGTGCGGAGTTGGTTAATTGCATGGATTTTCTTCATCATAAAGCAACTATATCGATCTTGTATAAAAAAACTACCTTTGTTTGGAAAAACATTCATTACTATTCTGTACCGAAAGAATGTCATACAATTGAATAACAGACAATAATTATAAAAAAAAATGTGCCGCAATAAAAAAAAAATACAAAAGACTGAAAATTCGTTACGCTAGGAAGGCTTCTACTTTTTCTCTTTGTACATAAATGTGTACATAATGTGTTAAAATGGACAGGTTTTGAAATTATGAAGTTACTATATCAGATTTAGTCTTTTTTGACGTCAGACACTAAGCACTAAGTAAATTATTTTAGTAAAATTTAACGAGTCGCTTTATATAAGTGAAGGCTAAAATGATGAATACAGAAATGATGACATATAAAACAAAACAACAAGCTTTAGAACAAAAAACACACACAACGAAACTGATCTACTTACCTGAGTAATCTCCATTTGTTCCACCGATGACAATTGTAACAATGACCATTGTCCACACTAAACGACACATGATATGATATAAACTGTTAGCTGCTTAATTGTTCCACTTCTTGTTTCCAATCTATACTGTTGTTTACTTTCTGAGTTGTATATGCGCTGCTAAATATCACACTTGGTGTTTCCTTGCCGTCACAATCACATGTTTTAAATCTCACTTTATGTAGTTATGGTCTATAATAGAGTTAAACAATATTGCAGGCTATGTGTCCGGCTGTTTTGTTGCTGTTTGTTTTGACCGTAAAGATATTTCTGAAAGAACGTTCATAAAAAAGATTGTTTTTAATAATCAAAGGTTTATTAAGAAACGCGGAATGTGGTAGTTTCAAACAAACTACAAGGAAAACAAAATGACAAATATAATTTATTATGAAACATAACCGTATCTACCAGTTTTTAATATTTTAAGAACCGTTTCTGCATTTCTTCGTAAAAATATACTTGCAAACAAATACAAGAATAAACACGTACAGTTTGACGATAATTAGAGTATGAATTGACGTAAGTGTCGATATTAAAAGCCATGTAAGTTCTTGAACAACAAAGATAAACAGCGGCGCTTCTACCACAGTGATTAGTGATAAAAACGAAGTTTTTAAATGCCATCTACAAAAATAACCAGAGAGAAACTAGTATAACTTAAACGGAAATAACTCACGTTATTTTCAAATAAAATTGATGTAATTCCAGTTTTTTTTTTATAAAAGTTAATATTGAACCATTCACTAAATGCTCCCTTCACCTATCCTGGACCGGTCCCTTACATCATGTGACAACAAGATATTATCAACACACTGATAGGCCAACAATCCAGATAACACAGTGTCCTGAACATTGTACGACGGCCGTCGCGATTTTCGGAAATTAAAACGACCTGCATGCTATCTGCATACTACAACGATGTCATGTGATAAAGAGATCGACAGGTGAGAATACTGGGTCACTAACATGTCCATCAATGAGACGCCAATGTCGTTCCATGCGCAAGAAGAAGGCTTGCTATTACCTATTCCTCTTCTAAAAGGTTTTTATTAATTTTCGTCTAAACCTTATATATTTTTCCTGCTTTCCACAATAATTGTGTTCCACGCCCCCCCCCCCCCCCCCCACTCCCCCCCCCCCCCCCCAAGAAAAAAACACACCAAAAAACACACACAAAACACTGTTCTTGAAATATTAACACTTATCTTAGGACCAGTACACTTATGAGGTGCCCCGGCCGACAAAGTTGACAATGTATGGGTAATTACTGGAAGAGAACATTATAAAGAGACCACGAATGTGTAACATATAAACAGTTGGTTATACAGTGATATTAAGGCTAATGTATCGTATTAGGAGGCGTTGGCCAGAAGTTAAATGTTCTAATCTAATCTAGAGATAAAATTACCAGTGAAGCAATAGTCAAAGCATACTTTATTATCGTATTTATCACGCTCACAACGGATAACTTACTTGATAAACCACCTAGATTGTTTATTGTTGATAAGAAAGCGATTTTCACTAAATCATCAGCAGCTCCACGTATGTTACTGGTCAACCTTTTGTAAATACTGGAAAAGGCAAAACTATAGCTACACTAGGCTATGATAGTACTGGTGATATTGCTATATCACCATATTCTATACCTACACTAGGCTATGATAGTGCTGGTGATATTGCTATATCACCATATTCTATACCTACACTAGGCTATGATAGTACTGGTGATATTGCTATATCACCATATTCTATACCTACATTAGGCTATGATAGTGCTGGTGATATTGCTATATCACCATATTCTATACCTACACTAGGCTATGATAGTGCTGGTGATATTGCTATATCACCATATTCTATAACTACACTAGGCTATGATAGTACTGGTGATATTGCTATATCACCATATTCTATTCCTACATTAGGCTATGATAGTGCTGGTGATATTGCTATATCACCATATTCTATACCTACACTAGGCTATGATAGTACTGGTGATATTGCTATATCACCATATTCTATACCTACATTAGGCTATGATAGTACTGGTGATATTGCTATAACACCATATTCTATACCTACACTAGGCTATGATAGTGCTGGGGATATTGCTATATCACCATATTCTATACCTACACTAGGCTATGATAGTGATAGTGATATTGCTATATCACCATATTCTATACCTACACTAGGCTGTGATAGTGCTGGTGATATTGTTATATCACCGTATTCTATATCTACATTAGGCTGTGATAGGGCTAGTGATATTGCTATATCACCATATTCTATACCTACACTAGGCTATGAGAGTGCTGGTGATATTGCTATATCACCATATTCTATACCTACACTAGGCTATGATAGTGCTGGTGATATTGCTATAACACCATATTCTATACCTACATTAGGCTATGATAGTACTGGTGATATTGTTATATCACCGTATTCTATATCTACATTAGGCTATGATAGTGCTGGTGATATTGCTATATCACCATATTCTATACCTACACTAGGCTATGATAGTGCTGGTGATATTGCTATATCACCATATCCTATACCTACACTAGGCTATGATAGTGATAGTGATATTGCTATATCACCATATTCTATACCTACACTAGGCTATGATAGTGCTGGTGATATTGCTATATCACCATATCTATACCTACACTAGGCTATGATAGTGCTGGTATTGCTATATCACCATATCCTATACCTACACTAGGCTATGATAGTGCTGGTGATATTGCTATATCACCATATTCTATACCTACACTAGGCTATGATAGTGCTGGTGATATTGCTATATCACCATATTCTATACCTACACTAGGCTATGATAGTGCTGGTGATATTGCTATATCACCATATTCTATACCTACACTAGGCTATGATAACGGTTGGGATATTGCTATATCACCATATTCTATACCTACACTAGGCTATGATAGTGCTTGGGATATTGCTATATCACCATATTCTATACCTACACTAGGCTATGATAGTGCTGGTGATATTGCTATATCACCATATTCTATACCTACACTAGGCTATGATAGTGCTGGTGATATTGCTATATCACCATATTCTATACCTACACTAGGCTATGATAGTGCTGGTGATATTGCTATACACCATATTCTATACCTACACTAGGCTATGATAGTGCTGGTGATATTGTTATATCACCATATTCTATACCTACACTAGGCTATGATAGTGCTGGTGATATTGCTATATCACCATATCCTATACCTACACTAGGCTATGATAGTGATGGTGATATTGCTATATCACCATATTCTATACCTACTCTAGGCTATGATAGTGCTGGTGATATTGCTATATCACCATATTCTATAAATGTACCTACACTAGTCTATGATAGTACTGATGATATTGCTATATCACCGTATTCTATACCTACACTAGGCTATGATAGTACTGATGATATTGCTATATCACCATATTCTATACCTACACTAGGCTATGATAGTGCTGGTGATATTGCTATATCACCATATTCTATACCTACATTAGGCTACGATAGTGATGGTGATATTGCTATATCACCATATCCTATACCTACAGTAGGCTATGATAGTGCAGGTGATATTGCTATATCCCCATATTCTATACCTACACTAGGCTATGATAGTGCTGGGGATATTGCTATATCACCATATTCTATACCTACACTAGGCTATGATAGTGCTGGTGATATTGCTATATCACCATATTCTATACCTACACTAGGCTATGATAGTGCTGGGGATATTGCTATATCACCATATTCTATACCTACATTAGGCTACGATAGTGATGGTGATATTGCTATATCACCATATCCTATAACTACAGTAGGCTATGATAGTGCAGGTGATATTGCTATATCACCATATTCTATACCTACACTAGGCTATGATAGTGCTGGTGATATTGCTATATCACCATATCCTATACCTACAGTAGGCTATGATAGTGCAGGTGATATTGCTATATCACCATATTCTATGCCTACACTAGGCTATGATAGTGATAGTGATATTGCTATATCACCATATTCTATACCTACACTAGGCTGTGATAGTGCTGGTGATATTGTTATATCACCATATTCTATACCTACACTAGGCTATGATAGTGCTGGTGATATTGCTATATCACCATATTCTATACCTACACTAGGCTATGGATAGTGCTGGGTCCCTTGCTATATCACCATATTCTATACCTACACTAGGCTATGATAGTGATAGTGATATTGCTATATCACCATATTCTATACCTACACTAGGCTATGATAGTTCTGGTGATTTTGCTATATCACCGTATTCTATACCTACACTAGGCTATGATAATGATAGTGATATTGCTATATCACATATTCTACTACCTACAGTAGGCTATGATAGTGCTGGTGATATTGCTATATCACCATATTCTATACCTACACTAGGCTATGATAGTGCTGGTGATATTGCTATATCACCATATTCTATACCTACACTAGGCTGCGATAGTGCTGGTGATATTGCTATATCACCATATTCAATACCTACACTAGGGTATGATACTGCTGGTGATATTGCTATATCACCATATTCTATAACTATACTAGGCTATGATAGTGCTGGTGATATTGCTATATCACCATATTCTATACCTACACTACGCTATGATAGTGCTGGTGATATTGCTAATTCACCATATTCTATACCTACACGAGGCTATAATAGTGCTGTTGTTATTGCTATATCACCATATTCTATACCTACACTTGGCTATGATAGTGCTGGTGATATTGCTATATCACCGTATTCTACACCTACACTAGGCTATGATAGTGCTGGTGATATTGCTATATCACCATATTCTATACCTACACTAGGCTATGATAGTGCTGGTGATATTGCTTTATCACCATATCCTATACCTACACTAGGCTGTGATAGTGCTGGTGATATTGCTATATCACCATATTCTATACCTACACTAGTCTATGATAGTGCTGAGGATATTGCTATATCACCATATTCTATACCTACTCTAGGCTATGATAGTGCTGAGGATATTGCTATATCACCATATTCTATACCTACACTAGGCTATGATAGTGCTGGTGATATTGCTATATCCCCATATTCTATACCTACTCTAGGCTATGATAGTGCTGGTGATATTGCTATATCACCGTATTCTATACCTACACTAGGCTATGATAGTGCTGGTGATATTGCTATATCACCATATTCTATACCTACACTAGGCTATGATAGTGCTGGTGATATTGCTATATCACTATATTCTATACCTACTCTAGGCTATGATAGTGCTGGTGATATTGCTATATCCCCGTATTCTATACCCACACTAGGCTGTGATAGTGCTGGTGATATTGCTATATCACCATATTCTATACCTACACTAGGCTTTGATAGTGCTGGTGATATTGCTATATCACCATATTCTATACCTACACTAGGCTATGATAGTGCTGGTGATATTGCTATATCACCATATTCTATACCTACACTAGGCTATGATAGTGCTGGTGATATTGCTATATCACCATATTCTATACCTACACTAGGCTATGATAGTGCTGGTGATATTGCTATATCACCATATTCTATACCTACACTAGGCTATGATAGTGCTGGTGATATTGCTATATCACCATATTCTATACCTACACTAGGCTATGATAGTGCTGGGGATATTGCTATATCACCATATTCTATACCTACACTAGGCTATGATAGTACTGGTGATATTGCTATATCACCATATCTATACCTACACTAGGTGATAGTGCTGGTGATATTGCTATATCACCATATTCTATACCTACACTAGGCTATGATAGTGCTGGTGATATTGCTATATCACCATATTCTATACCTACACTAGGCTATGATAGTGCTGGTGATATTGCTATATCACCATATTCTATACCTACACTAGGCTATGATAGTGCTGGTGATATTGCTATATCACCATATTCTATACCTACACTAGGCTATGATAGTGCTGGTGATATTGCTATATCACCATATTCTATACCTACACTAGCTATGATAGTGCTGGTGATATTGCTATATCACCATATTCTATACCTACACTAGGCTATGATAGTGCTGGTGATATTGCTATATCACCATATTCTATACCTACACTAGGCTATGATAGTGCTGGTGATATTGCTATATCACCATATTCTATACCTACAGGCTATGATAGTGCTGGTGATATTGCTATATCACCATATTCTATACCTACACTAGGCTATGATAGTGCTGGTGATATTGCTATATCACCATATTCTATACCTACACTAGGCTATGATAGTGCTGGTGATATTGCTATATCACCATATTCTATACCTACACTAGGCTATGATAGTGCTGGTGATATTGCTATATCACCATATTCTATACCTACACTAGGCTATGATAGTGCTGGTGATATTGCTATATCACCATATTCTATACCTACACTAGGCTATGATAGTGCTGGTGATATTGCTATATCACCATATCTATACCTACTACTAGGCTATGATAGTGCTGGTGATATTGCTATATCACCATATTCTATACCTACACTAGGCTATGATAGTGCTGGTGATATTGCTATATCACCATATTCTATACCTACACTAGGCTATGATAGTGCTGGTGATATTGCTATATCACCATATTCTATACCTACACTAGGCTATGATAGTGCTGGTGATATTGCTATATCACCATATTCTATACCTACACTAGGCTATGATAGTGCTGGTGATATTGCTATATCACCATATTCTATACCTACACTAGGCTATGATAGTGCTGGTGATATTGCTTATATCACCATATTCTATACCTACCTAGGCTATGATAGTGCTGGTGATATTGCTATATCACCATATTCTATACCTACACTAGGCTATGATAGTGCTGGTGATATTGCTATATCACCATATTCTATACCTACACTAGGCTATGATAGTGCTGGTGATATTGCTATATCACCATATTCTATACCTACACTAGGCTATGATAGTGCTGGTGATATTGCTATATCACCATATTCTATACCTACACTAGGCTATGATAGTGCTGGTGATATTGCTATATCACCATATTCTATACCTACACTAGGCTATGATAGTGCTGGTGATATTGCTATATCACCATATTCTATACCTACACTAGGCTGTGATAGTGCTGGTGATATTGCTATATCACCATATTCTATACCTACACTAGGCTATGATAGTGCTGGTGATATTGCTATATCACCATATTCTATACCTACACTAGGCTATGATAGTGCTGGTGATATTGCTATATCACCATATTCTATACCTACACTAGCTATGATAGTGCTGGTGATATTGCTATATCACCATATTCTATACCTACACTAGGCTGTGATAGTGCTGGTGATATTGCTATATCACCATATTCTATACCTACACTAGGCTATGATAGTGCTGGTGATATTGCTATATCACCATATTCTATACCTACACTAGGCTATGATAGTGCTGGTGATATTGGCTATATCACCATATTCTATACCTACACTAGGCTATGATAGTGCTGGTGATATTGCTATATCACCATATTCTATACCTACACTAGGCTATGATAGTGCTGGTGATATTGCTATATCACCATATTCTATACCTACACTAGCTATGATAGTGCTGGTGATATTGCTATATCACCGATATTCTATACCTACACTAGGCTATGATAGTGCTGGTGATATTGCTATATCACCATATTCTATACCTACACTAGGCTATGATAGTGCTGGTGATATTGCTATATCACCATATTCTATACCTACACTAGGCTATGATAGTGCTGGTGATATTGCTATATCACCATATTCTATACCTACACTAGGCTATGATTAGTGCTGGTGATATTGCTATATCACCAGTATTCTATACCTACACTAGGCTATGATAGTGCTGGTGATATTGCTATATCACCGTATTCTATACCTACACTAGGCTATGATAGTGCTGGTGATATTGCTATATCACCATATTCTATACCTACACTAGGCTATGATAGTGCTGGTGATATTGCTATATCACCATATTCTATACCTACACTAGGCTATGATAGTGCTGGTGATATTGCTATATCACCATATTCTATACCTACACTAGGCTATGATAGTGCTGGTGATATTGCTATATCACCATATTCTATACCTACACTAGGCTATGATAGTGCTGGTGATATTGCTATATCACCATATTCTATACCTACACTAGGCTATGATAGTGCTGGTGATATTGCTATATCACCATATTCTATACCTACACTAGGCTATGATAGTGCTGGTGATATTGCTATATCACCATATTCTATACCTACACTAGGCTATGATAGTGCTGGTGATATTGCTATAACCGTATTCTATACCTACACTAGGCTATGATAGTGCTGGTGATTGCTATATCACCATATTCTATACCAACACTAGGCTATGATAGTGCTGGTGATATTGCTATATAACTATATTCTATACCTACACTAGGCTATGATAGTGCTGGTGATATTGCTATATCACCACTATTCTATACCTACACTAGGACTATGATAGTGCTGGTGATATTGCTATATCACCATATTCTATACCTACACTAGGCTATGATAGTGCTGGTGATATTGCTATATCACCATATTCTATACCTACACTAGGCTATGATAGTGCTGGTGATATTGCTATATCACCATATTCTATACCTACACTAGGCTATGATAGTGCTGGTGATATTGCTATATCACCGTATTCTATACCTACACTAGGCTATGATAGTGCTGGTGTTATTGCTATATCACCATATTCTATACCTACTCTAGGCTAGGATAGTGCTGGTGATATTGCTATATCACCATATTCTATACCTACACTAGGCTATGATAGTGCTGGTGATATTGCTATATCACCATATTCTATACCTACACTAGGCTAGGATAGTGCTGGTGATATTGCTATATCACCATATTCTATACCTACACTAGGCTAGGATAGTGCTGGTGATATTGCTATATCACCATATTCTATACCTACACTAGGCTATGATAGTGCTGGTGATATTGCTATATCACCTATTCTATACCTACACTAGGGTAGATAGTGCTGGTGATATTGCTATATCACCATATTCTATACCTACACTAGGCTATGATAGTGCTGGTGATATTGTATATCACCATATTCTATACCTACACTAGGCTATGATAGTGCTGGTGATATTGCTATATCACCATATTCTATACCTACACTAGGTATGATAGTGCTGGTGATATTGCTATCACCATATTCTACCTACACTAGGCTATGATAGTGCTGGTGATATTGTTATATCACCATATTCTATACCTACACTAGGCTATGATAGTGCTGGTGATATTGCTATATCACCATATTCTACTACCACTAGGCTATGATAGTGCTGGTGATATTGCTATATATAGTGCTGGTGATATTGGCTATATCACCGTAGTCTATACCTACACTAGGGTATGATAGTGCTGGTGATATTGCTATATCACCATGTTCTATACTTACACTAGGCTATGATAGTGCTGGTGATATTGCTATATCACCATATTCTATACCTACACTAGGTTATGATGGTGCTATATCACCGTATTTTGTGTCTTTTTTAGCTAAGAGCATGCTCCAGGAGTTACTAGACGGTTCTTCTCCATGTGCAACATTCACTGTAGGTGATACTCCTTGGTCTTATAGTGCAATATATTTAGCACTTTACCTTAATAAGCATTGCATTTTTACCTGAAGGTACTGCACAAACTGTCTTACATCTCCTTGATGGCAACATGTCACAGGCCTTCATTGACTAGAATGGGCAAAAAGTCTAATAATATTAAATTTGTTCTTCCAACCAACACCTCATATAACCTTCAGGCACTAACTCGAGGAGGAGTGTTTGGTCCATTACAGACAAGTGTCACAATAACTGACAGCGTGCATGCCTTATGTTAAATCACTTTCCAGAGAAAATCTTCAATCAGTTTTCAAAAAAAAAAAAAAAACGTCACTGGAATAAATACATTTTACAAATTTGCTATACCCATGATTGTCTTGTTTACGCGAACGTGTTTCAAAGTAATCGAGACATTGATATGAATGAAGATACAGATAAGATAGTCAAGGGTAGGCCTAGATGGGGTATTGGGTAAGGATGTACCGGGGGGGGGGGGGGGGGGACTTTCTATTTGAGAGAGATAAACTTGACCAAGATGACTAAACTAAACAGAATGTCAGAAAGATAAAAAATGTGTCAATGATTCATGTACTTGATTCTATGACGCAACGTGAATTAAACCAGATAGGTCTTTAAAACTTAAACTTAAGTAAGTATATTGTCAAAGTAAAAAAAATAAAGTATCAAAGATATAATTATAATGCCCTTTAGACTGGCCCATTCTATATTATATTTGGTGAGGCTTTATGTTGTGATTTTGATAAAAAAGGGTAAATTCTATTAAAAATGCACATTACCTTGTTTGTAAGAGACATAAGCCTGTTGGTCTAGCTGAAAACACAATCTGTGAAATGTTTTCAATGGACACAAAGGGATGGTATAAAAACATGTCCCATATAAGCATTGAAACTACCAATGTTGCTTTACCGTTAACAAATTATTGACATTAGGTTCTTCAGTCCCCACTGCTTATTTAGCGATGAAGAGTATCTTATCGACTTAAATACATTACATAAAATACAGTTCTCGACAAATGTTTTATGATTATATTGAATTTTATTAACTGTCGTACATTTTTGATCAAATTTATTGAACCTGAATAAATCGCGGTCTAACTTATTCTAAACATTCTGGAAAATATCTTGGCTTTCGAGATTGGTTGCTATGATTTCGGTTGTTATGGTTATGTAACAAATAAAAAATAGAAACTAACATATCATCCATCAGTTACGCTAAAAGTTGAATAAATTTAACTTACTTGTAGTCAAGGTAACCCAAACCACATCACCCTCCAACTAAGCCATCGATAGGTTGGCACAGAGTAAAATGCTCAGGTAAAAATGGCTCAATACTTCTGGAATCTGTCTCATACATGTTCAACTGTTCTATACAAATAACACATATGAAATAACATGCCATCGTATATCCTTTCGTCACACTTTCTCAACTACAAACTGTGCAATAAAACGATTTTTTGCTTATGGCAAAGAGATCTTGCTTCTCGTAAGTTCTAATGGGTTTACTAAGACAGACAGATCAATGACGTAGTTTCCAATTTAATATACGTCACAACAAATGACACGTGACGTCATGACACGAATAAAGAGGATGCGGTCATTTCTGAACTATTTTATCGTGGACTGCCTCAACTTTAAGGTGGTATCGGACTGTATGGACCAAACTTATTTTCTTAAATAACCAAATATGGTATTGTTTACCTGAAAGGTCCTTCAAAATGCTGTTTATTGATTTCCTAATTCAGTGTGAATAGTCAAGCATAAATTACCATTGCTATTTGCAAACATCTATTTCCTATCTGAGACACGCTGCAGAGATAGATATTTTTAAACTTAGAAAACCACGTGACTACTTACTTTTGACATCACGTTACGTAGTATTTCTGGGTAATCTGGTCTGATGTCAATATCTATTTTTAGCTTAGACCACTATCGAACTTTTTATACAGTTGGGAAAAAACACATTCAGAGTGTTGTTGCTTTTTTCGCGAATAGTTCCGTCTAACAATTGTTTAAACTTGTCTTGTTTTGAGACTAAAGTATGGGTTTTGATTATACCCATATTCCCCAAAAACAATGGTTCTGTTTTCATTTAAACATTTTAGATTTAGACAGGTTATCATCAGGCCAGCGGTTAAAACAAGCAAACGATGTCCGGAAAAAAGTACTTCGAGAAATGACGGCATTCGTTGTTTTTATTATTTGTTGTATAAAATGTCATGGCAAGTTATATTCAATTAAAATAGTTTGACAACTGAATACAAACACTGGTCGGCCTAAATAAACGTTGAAGGGAAATGCAAGAAAGGATACAAAAACAAAAATGCTAGGACGGCACACATACATTATAATAAAACGGGCTGCAGTCACAATGCAGCAGGCAAGAGTTACATTGAAGTAGGCAACAGTTTCAATGAGCCGGCAACAGTCACAATTACGTATTCATGTACGATAGCTCTGCTTTTTATATCTCATTGAATTTTCCAGACACACACGAGACCTCATTTCCAGGCTTTTTGTGTTAAAATTATAAGCCTGGTTTACATGTATTTTCATAAAATTATTTCATTAATTACTACCATTTTAAAGCGATCTGTGTTGCTCACTATTCCATATCTATCGATTTGTCTTGTTTGCTTAACATTATCCTGATTTCAATGATTCATAAAATCACACATACTTATTAAGTACAGGTAACTTTCACACTAAAGCAGGCAACACTACCTGGGTTTAAAGTAAGACTGTTGGAAGAGCATATAACAAGGTGCCAACAGACTGAAGAACTATGAGGATGTAGACGAAATATGACGTCATAAGACTGTAAAAGAACTATGACTTTATTTGATAATAGTAGCGTTTAATTATTTGTAAAAGTAAACAACGCTATACTGCACAATCCCGGTACGCATTTTCAACCGGATGGTGTTTGCCGGCAGAAGTGGGTGTTTTTTTTTGGGGGGGGGGGGACCGCTTAAAGTATGAAACATTAAAATAATAAATAAAAAATTTTCATTGTCAATAACTATGCTCGCTACAATATATTTCAATCTAAAAACAATTGGAATAATGTAAGGCTATAAGAACACTGAATATTTTGGACGGCACCTGGTCATATAGAAATATGCCTACCAGGAAATGATTGGTCCATTTCGAATACCATTTATCAGTACTCTTGTACTCTTAAAAACATTAATTATAAGCGATCAGTACATATCACGTCATTATTTAAAGTGACCAGTACATAGCACGTCATTATTTATTAGCGATCAGTACATACCACGTCATTTTTTTAAGTGATCAGTACATATCACGTCATTATTTAAAGTGACCAGTAAATAGCACGTCATTATTTATAAGTGACCAGTACATATCACGTCATTATTTATAAATGATCAGTACATAGCACCTCATTATTTATAATGATCATTACATATAATGTCATTATTTATAAGTGATCAGTACATGTCATGTCATTGCTTATAAGTGATCAGTACATATCACGTCATTATTTATAAGTGATCAGTACATATCACGTTATAATTTATAAGTGATCAGTACATACCACGTCATTATTTAAAGTGACCAGTACATAGCACGTCATTATTTATTAGCGATCAGCACATACCACGTCATTTTTTTAAGTGACCAGTACATAGCACGTCATTATTTATAAGTGATCAGTACATATCACGTCATTATTTAAAGTGACCAGTACATAGCAAGTCATTATTTATAAGTGACCAGAACATATCACGTCATTATTTATAAATGATCAGTACATAGCACCTCATTATTTATAATGATCATTACATATCATGTCATTATTTATAAGTGATCAGTACATGTCATGTCATTGCTTATAAGTGATCAGTACATATCACGTCATTATTTATAAGTGATTAGTACATATCACGTTATTATTTATAAGTGATCAGTACATACCACGTCATTATTTATAAGTGATCAGTACATACCACGTCATTATTTATAAGTGATCAGTACATATCACGTCAATATTTATAAGTGACCAGTACATAGCACGTCATTATTTATAAGTGATCAGTACATAGCACGTCATTATTTATAAGCGATCAGAACATATCACGTCTTTATTTATTAGCGATCAGTACATAGCACGTCATTATTTATAAGCGATCAGTACATATCACGTCATTATTTATAAGCGATCAGTACATATCACGTCATTATTTATAAGCGATCAGTACATATCACGTCATTATTTATAAGTGATCACTACATATCACGTCATTATTTATAAGTGATCAGTACATATCACGTCATTATTTATAAGTGACCAGTACATAGCACGTCATTATTTATAAGTGATCAGTACATATCCCGTCATTATTTATAAGTGATCAGTACATAGCACGTCATTATTTATAATTGATCAGTACATAGCACGTCATTATTTATAAGTGATCAGTACATACCACGTCATTATTTTTAAGTGATCAGTACATAGCACGTCATTATTAATAAGTGATCAGTATATAGCACGTCATTATTTATAAATGATCAGTACATAGCACGTCATTATTTATAAGTGATCAGTACATACCACGTCATTATTTATAAGTGATCAGTACATACCACGTCATTATTTATAAGTGATCAGTACATATCACGTCTTTATTTATAAGTGATCAGTACATAGCACGTCATTATTTATAAGTGATCAGTACATAGCACGTCATTATTTATAAGTGATCAGTACATAGCACGTCATTATTTATAAGTGATCAGTACATAGCACGTCATTATTTATAAGTGATCAGTACATAGCACGTCATTATTTTTAAGCGATCAGTACATATCACGTCTTTATTTATAAGTGATCAGTACATAGCACGTCATTATTTATAAGTGATCAGTACATAGCACGTCATTATTTATAAGCGATCAGTACATATCACGTCTTTATTTATAAGCGATCAGTACATAAAACGTCATTATTTATAAGTGATCAGTACATAGCACGTCATTATTTATAAGCGATTAGTACATTTCACCCCATTATTTTATAAGTGACCAATACATAGCACGTCATTATTTATAAGTGATCAGTACATAGCACGTCATTATTTGTAAGTGATCAGTACATATCACGTCATTATTTATAAGCGATTAGTACATATCACGTCATTATTTATAAATGATCAGTACATAGCACGTCATTATTTATAAGTGACCAGTACATAGCACGTCATTATTTATAAGCGAGCAGTACATAGCACGTCTTTATTTATAAGCGATCAGTACATATCACGTCATTATTTATAAGCGATCAGTACATAAAACGTCATTATTTATAAGTGATCAGTACATAGCACGTCATTATTTATAAGTGATCAGTACATAGCACGTCATTATTTATAAGCGATCAGTACATATCACGTCTTTATTTATAAGCGATCAGTACATATCACGTCATTATTTATAAGTGACCAGTACATATCACGTCATTATTTATAAGTGAGCATTAAACATCACGTCATTATTTATAAGTGATCAGTACATATCACGTCATTATTTATAAGTGACCAGTACATAGCACGTCATTATTTATAAGTGATCAGTACATAGCACGTCATTATTTATAAGTGATTAGTACATATCACGTCTTTATTTATAAGCGATCAGTACATATCACGTCATTATTTATAAGTGACCAGTACATATCACGTCATTATTTATAAGTGAGCATTAAACATCACGTCATTATTTATAAGTGATCAGTACATATCACGTCATTATTTATAAGTGACCAGTACATAGCACGTCATTATTTATAAGTGACCAGTACATATCACGTCATTATTTATAAGTGAGCATTAATCATCAAGTCATTATTTATAAGTGATCAGTACATATCACGTCATTATTTATAAGCGATCCGTACATATCACGTCATTATTTATAAGTGACCAGTACATATCACGTCATTATTTATAAGTGAGCATTAAACATCACGTCATTATTTATAAGTGATCAGTACATATCACGTCATTATTTATAAGTGACCAGTACATAGCACGTCATTATTTATAAGTGACCAGTACATATCACGTCATCATTTATAAGTGAGCATTAAACATCACGTCATTATTTATAAGTGATCACTACATATCACGTCATTATTTATAAGTGATCAGTACATATCACGTCATTATTTATAAGTGACCAGTACATAGCACGTCATTATTTATAAGTGACCAGTACATATCACGTCATTATTTATAAGTGATCAGTACATAGCACGGCATTATTTATAAGCGATCAGTACATATCACGTCTTTATTTATAAGTGATCAGTACATATCCCGTCATTATTTATAAGTGATCAGTACATAGCACGTCATTATTTATAATTGATCAGTACATAGCACGTCATTATTTATAAGTGATCAGTACATACCACGTCATTATTTTTAATTGATCAGTACATATCACGTCATTATTTATAAGTGACCAGTACATAGCACGTCATTATTTATAAGTGACCAGTACATATCACGTCATCATTTATAAGTGAGCATTAAACATCACGTCATTATTTATAAGTGATCACTACATATCACGTCATTATTTATAAGTGATCAGTACATATCACGTCATTATTTATAAGTGATCAGTACATATCACGTCATTATTTATAAGTGACCAGTACATAGCACGTCATTATTTATAAGTGACCAGTACATATCACGTCATTATTTATAAGTGATCAGTACATAGCACGGCATTATTTATAAGCGATCAGTACATATCACGTCTTTATTTATAAGTGATCAGAACATATCCCGTCATTATTTATAAGTGATCAGTACATAGCACGTCATTATTTATAATTGATCAGTACATAGCACGTCATTATTTATAAGTGATCAGTACATTCCACGTCATTATTTTTAAGTGATCAGTACATAGCACGTCATTATTGATAAGTGATCAGTATATAGCACGTCATTATTTATAAATGATCAGTACATAGCACGTCATTATTTATAAGTGATCAGTACATACCACGTCATTATTTATAAGTGATCAGTACATACCACGTCATTATTTATAAGTGATCAGTACATATCACGTCTTTATTTATAAGTGATCAGTACATAGCACGTCATTATTTATAAGTGATCAGTACATAGCACGTCATTATTTATAAGTGATCAGTACATAGCACGTCATTATTTATAAGTGATCAGTATATAGCACGTCATTATTTTAAAGCGATCAGTACATATCACGTCTTTATTTATAAGTGATCAGTACATAGCACGTCATTATTTATAAGTGATCAGTACATAGCACGTCATTATTTATAAGCGATCAGTACATATCACGTCTTTATTTATAAGCGATCAGTACATAAAACGTCATTATTTATAAGTGATCAGTACATAGCACGTCATTATTTATAAGCGATTAGTACATTTCACCCCATTATTTTATAAGTGACCAATACATAGCACGTCATTATTTATAAGTGATCAGTACATAGCACGTCATTATTTATAAGTGATCAGTACATATCACGTCATTATTTATAAGCGATTAGTACATATCACGTCATTATTTATAAATGATCAGTACATAGCACGTCATTATTTATAAGTGACCAGTACATAGCACGTCATTATTTATAAGCGAGCAGGACATAGCACGTCTTTATTTATAAGCGATCAGTACATATCACGTCATTATTTATAAGCGATCAGTACATATCACGTCTTTATTTATAAGCGATCAGTACATAAAACGTCATTATTTATAAGTGATCAGTACATAGCACGTCATTATTTATAAGCGATTAGTACATTTCACCCCATTATTTTATAAGTGACCAATACATAGCACGTCATTATTTATAAGTGATCAGTACATAGCACGTCATTATTTATAAGTGATCAGTACATATCACGTCATTATTTATAAGCGATTAGTACATATCACGTCATTATTTATAAATGATCAGTACATAGCACGTCATTATTTATAAGTGACCAGTACATAGCACGTCATTATTTATAAGCGAGCAGTACATAGCACGTCTTTATTTATAAGCGATCAGTACATATCACGTCATTATTTATAAGCGATCAGTACATAAAACGTCATTATTTATAGGTGATCAGTACATAGCACGTCATTATTTATAAGTGATCAGTACATAGCACGTCATTATTTATAAGCGATCAGTACATATCACGTCTTTATTTATAAGCGATCAGTACATATCACGTCATTATTTATAAGTGACCAGTACATATCACGTCATTATTTATAAGTGAGCATTAAACATCACGTCATTATTTTTAAGTGATCAGTACATATCACGTCATTATTTATAAGTGACCAGTACATAGCACGTCATTATTTATAAGTGACCAGTACATATCACGTCATTATTTATAAGTGAGCATTAAACATCACGTCATTATTTATAAGTGATCAGTACATATCACGTCATTATTTATAAGTGACCAGTACATAGCACGTCATTATTTATAAGTGACCAGTACATATCACGTCATCATTTATAAGTGAGCATTAAACATCACGTCATTATTTATAAGTGATCAGTACATATCACGTCATTATTTATAAGTGAGCATTAAACATCACGTCATTATTTAAAGTGATCAGTTCATATCACGTCATTATTAATAAGCGATCAGTACATAGCACGTCATTATTTATAAGCGATCAGTACATAGCACGTCATTATTTATAAGTGACCAGTACATATCACGTCATTATTTATAAGTGATCAGTACATATCACGTCATAATTTATAAGCGATCAGTACATATCACGTCAGTATTTATAAGTGAACAGTACAATGCACGTCATTATTTATAAGTGACCAGTACACATCACTTCATTATTTATAAGTGACCAGTACAAAGCACGTCATTATTTATAAGTGATCAGTACATAGCACGTCATTATTTATAAGAGATCAGTACATTTCACGCCATTATTTATAAGTGACCAGTACATATAACGTCATTATTTATAAGTGACCAGAACATATCACGTCATTATTTATAAGTGACCAGTACATATCACGTCATTATTTATAAGTGATCAGTACATATCACGTCATTATTTATAAGTGACCAGTACATATAACGTCATTATTTATAAGTGATCAGTACATAGCACGTCATTATTTATAAGTGATCAGTACATAGCACGTCATTATTTATAAGTGATCAGTACATATCACGTCATTATTTATAAGTGATCAGTACATATCACGTCTTTATTTATAAGTGATCAGTACATAGCACGTCATTATTTATAAGTGATCAGTACATAGCACGTCATTATTTATAAGTGATCAGTACATAGCACGTCATTATTTATAAGTGATCAGTACATAGCACGTCATTATTTATAAGTGATCAGTACATAGCACGTCATTATTTTTAAGCGATCAGTACATATCACGTCTTTATTTATAAGTGATCAGTACATAGCACGTCATTATTTATAAGTGATCAGTACATAGCACGTCATTATTTATAAGCGATCAGTACATATCACGTCTTTATTTATAAGCGATCAGTACATAAAACGTCATTATTTATAAGTGATCAGTACATAGCACGTCATTATTTATAAGCGATTAGTACATTTCACCCCATTATTTTATAAGTGACCAATACATAGCACGTCATTATTTATAAGTGATCAGTACATAGCACGTCATTATTTGTAAGTGATCAGTACATATCACGTCATTATTTATAAGCGATTAGTACATATCACGTCATTATTTATAAATGATCAGTACATAGCACGTCATTATTTATAAGTGACCAGTACATAGCACGTCATTATTTATAAGCGAGCAGTACATAGCACGTCTTTATTTATAAGCGATCAGTACATATCACGTCATTATTTATAAGCGATCAGTACATAAAACGTCATTATTTATAAGTGATCAGTACATAGCACGTCATTATTTATAAGTGATCAGTACATAGCACGTCATTATTTATAAGCGATCAGTACATATCACGTCTTTATTTATAAGCGATCAGTACATATCACGTCATTATTTATAAGTGACCAGTACATATCACGTCATTATTTATAAGTGAGCATTAAACATCACGTCATTATTTATAAGTGATCAGTACATATCACGTCATTATTTATAAGTGACCAGTACATAGCACGTCATTATTTATAAGTGATCAGTACATAGCACGTCATTATTTATAAGTGATTAGTACATATCACGTCTTTATTTATAAGCGATCAGTACATATCACGTCATTATTTATAAGTGACCAGTACATATCACGTCATTATTTATAAGTGAGCATTAAACATCACGTCATTATTTATAAGTGATCAGTACATATCACGTCATTATTTATAAGTGACCAGTACATAGCACGTCATTATTTATAAGTGACCAGTACATATCACGTCATTATTTATAAGTGAGCATTAATCATCAAGTCATTATTTATAAGTGATCAGTACATATCACGTCATTATTTATAAGCGATCCGTACATATCACGTCATTATTTATAAGTGACCAGTACATATCACGTCATTATTTATAAGTGAGCATTAAACATCACGTCATTATTTATAAGTGATCAGTACATATCACGTCATTATTTATAAGTGACCAGTACATAGCACGTCATTATTTATAAGTGACCAGTACATATCACGTCATCATTTATAAGTGAGCATTAAACATCACGTCATTATTTATAAGTGATCACTACATATCACGTCATTATTTATAAGTGATCAGTACATATCACGTCATTATTTATAAGTGACCAGTACATAGCACGTCATTATTTATAAGTGACCAGTACATATCACGTCATTATTTATAAGTGATCAGTACATAGCACGGCATTATTTATAAGCGATCAGTACATATCACGTCTTTATTTATAAGTGATCAGTACATATCCCGTCATTATTTATAAGTGATCAGTACATAGCACGTCATTATTTATAATTGATCAGTACATAGCACGTCATTATTTATAAGTGATCAGTACATACCACGTCATTATTTTTAATTGATCAGTACATATCACGTCATTATTTATAAGTGACCAGTACATAGCACGTCATTATTTATAAGTGACCAGTACATATCACGTCATCATTTATAAGTGAGCATTAAACATCACGTCATTATTTATAAGTGATCACTACATATCACGTCATTATTTATAAGTGATCAGTACATATCACGTCATTATTTATAAGTGACCAGTACATAGCACGTCATTATTTATAAGTGACCAGTACATATCACGTCATTATTTATAAGTGATCAGTACATAGCACGGCATTATTTATAAGCGATCAGTACATATCACGTCTTTATTTATAAGTGATCAGAACATATCCCGTCATTATTTATAAGTGATCAGTACATAGCACGTCATTATTTATAATTGATCAGTACATAGCACGTCATTATTTATAAGTGATCAGTACATTCCACGTCATTATTTTTAAGTGATCAGTACATAGCACGTCATTATTGATAAGTGATCAGTATATAGCACGTCATTATTTATAAATGATCAGTACATAGCACGTCATTATTTATAAGTGATCAGTACATACCACGTCATTATTTATAAGTGATCAGAACATACCACGTCATTATTTATAAGTGATCAGTACATATCACGTCTTTATTTATAAGTGATCAGTACATAGCACGTCATTATTTATAAGTGATCAGTACATAGCACGTCATTATTTATAAGTGATCAGTACATAGCACGTCATTATTTATAAGTGATCAGTATATAGCACGTCATTATTTTAAAGCGATCAGTACATATCACGTCTTTATTTATAAGTGATCAGTACATAGCACGTCATTATTTATAAGTGATCAGTACATAGCACGTCATTATTTATAAGCGATCAGTACATATCACGTCTTTATTTATAAGCGATCAGTACATAAAACGTCATTATTTATAAGTGATCAGTACATAGCACGTCATTATTTATAAGCGATTAGTACATTTCACCCCATTATTTTATAAGTGACCAATACATAGCACGTCATTATTTATAAGTGATCAGTACATAGCACGTCATTATTTATAAGTGATCAGTACATATCACGTCATTATTTATAAGCGATTAGTACATATCACGTCATTATTTATAAATGATCAGTACATAGCACGTCATTATTTATAAGTGACCAGTACATAGCACGTCATTATTTATAAGCGAGCAGTACATAGCACGTCTTTATTTATAAGCGATCAGTACATATCACGTCATTATTTATAAGCGATCAGTACATATCACGTCTTTATTTATAAGCGATCAGTACATAAAACGTCATTATTTATAAGTGATCAGTACATAGCACGTCATTATTTATAAGCGATTAGTACATTTCACCCCATTATTTTATAAGTGACCAATACATAGCACGTCATTATTTATAAGTGATCAGTACATAGCACGTCATTATTTATAAGTGATCAGTACATATCACGTCATTATTTATAAGCGATTAGTACATATCACGTCATTATTTATAAATGATCAGTACATAGCACGTCATTATTTATAAGTGACCAGTACATAGCACGTCATTATTTATAAGCGAGCAGTACATAGCACGTCTTTATTTATAAGCGATCAGTACATATCACGTCATTATTTATAAGCGATCAGTACATAAAACGTCATTATTTATAGGTGATCAGTACATAGCACGTCATTATTTATAAGTGATCAGTACATAGCACGTCATTATTTATAAGCGATCAGTACATATCACGTCTTTATTTATAAGCGATCAGTACATATCACGTCATTATTTATAAGTGACCAGTACATATCACGTCATTATTTATAAGTGAGCATTAAACATCACGTCATTATTTTTAAGTGATCAGTACATATCACGTCATTATTTATAAGTGACCAGTACATAGCACGTCATTATTTATAAGTGACCAGTACATATCACGTCATTATTTATAAGTGAGCATTAAACATCACGTCATTATTTATAAGTGATCAGTACATATCACGTCATTATTTATAAGTGACCAGTACATAGCACGTCATTATTTATAAGTGACCAGTACATATCACGTCATCATTTATAAGTGAGCATTAAACATCACGTCATTATTTATAAGTGATCAGTACATATCACGTCATTATTTATAAGTGAGCATTAAACATCACGTCATTATTTAAAGTGATCAGTTCATATCACGTCATTATTAATAAGCGATCAGTACATAGCACGTCATTATTTATAAGCGATCAGTACATAGCACGTCATTATTTATAAGTGACCAGTACATATCACGTCATTATTTATAAGTGATCAGTACATATCACGTCATAATTTATAAGCGATCAGTACATATCACGTCAGTATTTATAAGTGAACAGTACAATGCACGTCATTATTTATAAGTGACCAGTACACATCACTTCATTATTTATAAGTGACCAGTACAAAGCACGTCATTATTTATAAGTGATCAGTACATAGCACGTCATTATTTATAAGAGATCAGTACATTTCACGCCATTATTTATAAGTGACCAGTACATATAACGTCATTATTTATAAGTGACCAGAACATATCACGTCATTATTTATAAGTGACCAGTACATATCACGTCATTATTTATAAGTGATCAGTACATATCACGTCATTATTTATAAGTGACCAGTACATATAACGTCATTATTTATAAGTGATCAGTACATAGCACGTCATTATTTATAAGTGATCAGTACATAGCACGTCATTATTTATAAGTGATCAGTACATAGCACATCATTGTTTATAAGTGATCAGTACATAGCACGTCATTATTTATAAGTGAACAGTACATAGCACGTCATTATTTATAAGTGAACAGTACATAACACATCATTATTTATAAGTGATCAGTACATAACACATCATTATTTAAAAGTGACCAGTACATATGACGTCATTATTTATAAGTGACCAGTACATATAACGTCATTATTTATAAGTGACCAGAACATATCCCGTCATTATTTATAAGAGACCAATACATATCACGTCATTATTTATAAGTGATCAGTACATAGCACGTCATTATTTATAAGTGATCAGTACATAGCACGTCATTATTTATAAGTGATCAGTACATATCACGACATTATTTATAAGTGATCAGTACATAGCACATCATTGTTTATAAGTGAACAGTACATAGCACGTCATTATTTATAAGTGAACAGTACATATCACGTCATTATTTATAAGTGATCAGTACACATCACGTCATTATTTATAAGTGACCAGTACATAGCACATCATTATTTATAAGTGACCAGTACATATCACGTCATTATTTATAAGTGATCAGTACATATCACGTCATTATTTATAAGTGAGCATTAAACATCACGTCATTATTTATAAGTGATCAGTACACATCACATCATTATTTATAAGTGACCAGTACATATCACGTCATTATTTATAAGTGACCAGTACATATCACGTCATTATTTATAAGTGATCAGTACATATCACGTCATTATTTATAAGTGATCAGTACATATCACATCATTATTTATAAGTGAGCATTAAACATCACGTCATTATTTATGAGTGATCAGTACATATCACGTCATTATTTATAAGTGACCAGTACATATCACCTCATTATTTATAAGTGATCAGTACATATCACGTCATTATTTATAAGTGATCAGTACATAGCACGTCATTATTTATAAGTGATCAGTACATAGCACGTCATTATTTATAAGTGATCAGTACATATCACTTCATTAGTTATAAGTGATCAGTACATAGCACGTCATTATTTATAAGTGATCAGTACATAGCACGTCATTATTTATAAGTGATCAGTACATTTCACGCCATTATTTATAAGTGACCAGTACATAGCACGTCATTATTTATAAGTGATCAGTACATAGCACGTCATTATTTATAAGCGATCAGTACATATCACGTCATTATTTATAAGTGAGCATTAAACATCACGTCATTATTTATAAGTGACCAGTACATAGCACGTCATTATTTATAAGTGATCAGTACATAGCACGTCATATTTTATAAGTGATCAGTACATATCACGTCATAATTTATAAGTGATCAGTACATATCACGTCATTATTTATAAGCGATCAGTACATATCACGTCATTATTTATAAGTGAGCATTAAACATCACGTCATTATTTATAAGTGACCAGTACATAGCACGTCATTATTTATAAGTGATCAGTACATAGCACGTCATATTTTATAAGTGATCAGTACATATCACGTCATAATTTATAAGTGATCAGTACATATCACGTCATTATTTATAAGCGATCAGTACATATCACGTCATTATTTATAAGCGATCAGTACACATCATTGTTTGCGATATGTATATCAAACTTTTTAGAGACGTGCACTTAGAAAGTCATTATTTAGAAGTGATGCGTACATAGGAAGTTAATATTTAGTAGTTACGTCTACTTAGCAAGTCATTATGTTTTTGTGACTTGTACTTAGATTAACAATATTTAGTAGTGACGTGTACTTAGCAAGTCATTATTAGTAGTAACATGTGCATAGGAAGTTATTTTTAGTAGTGACATGTATTTTGCAAGTCATTATTTAGTAGTTACGTGTTCATAGGAAGTCATTTTAGTATTGACATGTACTTAGCAAGTCATTATTTAGTAGTAACGGGTTCATAGGAAGTCATTATTTAGTAGTAACGGGTTCATAGGAAGTCATTATTTAGTAGTAACGGGTTCATAGGAAGTCATTATTTAGTAGTAACGTGTTCATAGGAAGACATTTTTAGTAGTAACGGGTTCATGGGAAGTCATTTTTAGTAGTAACGTGTTCATAGGAAGTCATTTTTAGTAGTAACGGGTTCATGGGAAGTCATTTTTAGTAGTAACGGGTTCATAGGAAGTCATTATTTAGTAGTAACGGGTTCATAGGAAGTCATTTTAGTAGTAACGTGTTCAAAGCAAGTCATTATTTATTAGTAACGTGTTCATAGGAAGTCATTATTTAGTAGTAACGGGTTCATAGGAAGTCATTTTAGTAGTAACGTGGTCATAGGAAGTTATTATTTAGTAGTAACGGGTTCATAGGAAGTCATTTTTAGTAGTAACGTGTTCATGGGAAGTCATTATTTAGTAGTAACGTGTTCATAGGAAGTCATTATTTAGTAGTAACGTGTTCATAGGAAGTCATTATTTAGTAGTAACTTGTTCATGGGAAGTCATTATTTAGTAGTAACGGGTTCATAGGAAGTCATTTGTAGTAGTAACGGGTTCATAGGAAGTCATTTTAGTAGTAACGGGTTCATAGGAAGTCATTATTTAGTAGTAACTTGTTCATGGGAAGTCATTATTTAGTAGTAACGGGTTCATAGGAAGTCATTATTTAGTAGTAACGGTTTCATAGGAAGTCATTATTTAATAGCAACGGGTTTATATGAAGTCATTATTTATTAGTAACGGGTTCATAGGAAGTCATTTTTAGTAGTAACGTGTTCATGGGAAGTAATTTTTAGTAGTAACGGGTTCATAGGAAGTCATTTTTAGTAGTAACGGGTTCATAGGAGGCCATTTTTAGTAGTAACGGGTTCATAGGAAGACATTTGTAGTAGTAACGGTTCATAGGAAGTCATTATTTAGTAGTAACGTGTTCATAGGAAGACATTTGTAGTAGTAACGGGTTCATAGGAAGTCATTTGTAGTAGTAACGGGTTCATAGGAAGTCATTTTAGTAGTATCGTGTTCATGGGAAGTCATTATTTAGTAGTAACGGGTTCATAGGAAGTCATTATTTAGTAGTAACGGGTTCATAGGAAGTCATTATTTATTAGTAACGGGTTCATATGAAGTCATTATTTATTAGTAACGGGTTCATAGGAAGTCATTTTTAGTAGTAACGTGTTCATAAGAAGTCATTTTTAGTAGTAACGGGTTCATAGGAAGTCATTTTTAGTAGTAACGGGTTCATAGGAAGTCATTTTTAGTAGTAACGGGTTCATAGGAAGACATTTGTAGTAGTAACGGGTTCATAGGAAGTCATTTGTAGTAGTAACGGGTTCATGGGAAGTCATTATTTAGTAGTAACGGGTTCATAGGAAGTCATTATTTATTAGTAACGGGTTCATAGGAAGTCATTATTTATTAGTAACGGGTTCATATGAAGTCATTATTTATTAGTAACGGGTTCATAGGAAGTCATTTTTAGTAGTAACGTGTTCATAAGAAGTCATTTTTAGTAGTAACGGGTTCATAGGAAGTCATTTTTAGTAGTAACGTGTTCATAGGAAGACATTTGTAGTAGTAACGGGTTCATAGGAAGTCATTTGTAGTAGTAACGTGTTCATGGGAAGTCATTTTTAGTAGTAACGGGTTCATAGGAAGTCACTTTTAGTAGTAACGGGTTCATAAGAAGTCATTTTTAGTAGTAACGGGTTCATACGAAGACATTTGTAGTAGTAACGGTTCATAGGAAGTCATTATTTACTAGTAACGGGTTCATAGGAAGTCATTATTTAGTAGTAACGGGTTCATAGCAAGTCATTATTTAGTAGTAACGGGTTCATAGGAAGTCATTATTTAGTAGTAACGTGTTCATAGCAAGTCATTATTTATTAGTAACGTGTTCATAGGAATTCATTATTTAGTAGTAACGGGTTCATAGGAATTCATTTTTAGTAGTAACGTGTTCATAGGAAGTCATTTTTCGTAGTAACGGGTTCATAGGAAGTCAGTATTTAGTAGTAACGTGTTCATAGGAAGTCATTATTTAGTAGTAACGTGTTCATAGGAAGTCATTATTTAGTAGTAATGGGTTCATGGGAAGTCATTATTTAGTAGTAACGGGTTCATAGGAAGTCATTTTTAGTAGTGACGTGTTCATAGGAAGTCATTTTTAGTAGTAACAGGTTCATAGGAAGTCATTATTTAGTAGTAACGTGTTCATGGGAAGTCATTATTTAGTAGTAACTGGTTCATAGGAAGTCATTATTTAGTAGTAACGGGTTCATAGGAAGTCATTTTTAGTAGTAACGGGTTCATAGGAAGTCATTTTTAGTAGTAACGGGTTCATAGGAAGTCATTTTTATTAGTAACGTGTTCATGGGAAGTCATTATTTATTAGTAACGTGTTGATAGGAAGTCTTTTTTAGTAGTAACGTGTTCATAGGAAGTCATTATTTAGTAGTAACGGGTTCATAGGAAGTCATTATTTAGTAGTAACGGGTTCATAGGAAGTCTTTTTTAGTAGTAACGTGTTCATAGGAAGTCATTATTTATGAGTAACGTGTTCATAGGAAGTCATTATTTATTAGTAGCGGGTTCATATGAAGTCATTATTTAGTAGTAACGGGTTCATAGGAAGTCATTTTTAGTAGTAACGTGTTCATGGGAAGTCATTATTTAGTAGTAACGGGTTCATAGGAAGTCATTATTTATTAGTAACGGGTTCATAGGAAGTCATTATTTAGTAGTAACGGGTTCATAGGAAGTCATTATTTATTAGTAACGGGTTCATAGGAAGTCATTATTTATTAGTAACGTGTTCATAGGAAGTCATTTGTAGTAGTAACGTGTTCATAGGAATTCATTTTTAGTAGTGACGTGTTCATAGCAAGTCATTTTATGTAGTGACGTATACATAGTAGATCATTATTTAGTAGTGACGTGTTTATTGAAAGTCCTCATTTAGTTGTGACGAAAAACGCAATATTATTTGAAAGTGTAAATGCACACGTTATAAAAAATAATGCTTCCGTAACAAATTGTAAAATTTCGGGATTCGGCTGATCTCTTTTGAATTATTTTATGACTAGGCAGTGCTTTGAGATTTTGTGAATCTATCTAATGGTCTAATATTTTTGCCGACACATTTACATTAATCTTAACAACTACGGTCACTTAGCCATAAAGTATGACTTAAGAACAGATAACATTATTTGCACTCAGTTGTATGCAGACAATCCAATTTTAACGTTAATGTGTGATTCAGATAGCCAAACATTCTCTTCCGCTGACGGCGTTGGTCCACATGAGGTCCTATCTAATCACATCCGCTATCTATAAAAATACACGCCCAGTATAGGTTTCATAAAAGGTAGATAACCATGCAGATATCTGTAAAACCATCAACAACGTATCGGCTTCCTGTTGGGTTTCGGCTTTCTGTCAAAGTTCAATAAAAATATGTGCCGTATTATATGCTCAACTATATATGTCAGTTTCAAAATATAAAACGTAAGGAATCCTTAACGTTAGTTCGTACACATGGAGGGTTATGTTTGTTTGTTTTGTTTGTTTATTTAGTTAAATTGTTTTTTTTGTTTTTGTTTGGTTTCTTTGGTATGTTGTTACAAACAACAATCGGTTTGTTATCCAGAGACGAGCTTGTTTCCTATGTAAATAAATGTTAATGAAAGAATGATTCGAATGTTGTTGTTTTTTTTATAAGTGGCATTTTTAAAAATGTTCTTTTAGTTTCTCTGTCCATAACCTAAATGTTTCATAATGAATAATCAGTCAGAACAATGTTAACCACTGGGTTCAATTAGCGGGTTTGATCTACATAGTGAGGTTTGGAATGGGATGGGGTTTGCCGGCATTTTTGCCGATACTTTGCAGCGATATTTCTATCAGTATAGCACAGGGACACTTATGAGGTGCCCAGGGACTGAACCCGGCCGGTCCATTATACTGACACCGACGATTCAGGCGTAATGCTGTCCCCTTAGCCCCGAACGTTAGGAGCCACTACTGCCAACTTTAAAGTCTTTGGTTTGACCCGGCCGGGGTTTGAACCCGCTACCTCCCGATCCGCAAGCCGACGCTCTACCAATTGATCTATTGCGGCCGGCGTGGGGTTTGGGTTAGGTTTGTTTTCTAACTTTGTGTTTACTATATTTGTATCACTTCGTTATTGTGTTACTTAGGTGAAATGGCGTGTAACAGAACCGTGTGGCACAATCGTTGGAGCGTGTGCACCTGGTACCGGAGATTCCGGTTTATGGATCACATAAACTTGTCCATAGCAAACATCAAACGTATCTGGCCCAGCATGGACACTTTTGTCTGTCTAAAACGTTGGCAAATGATGACGTTCAAATCGAACGAATATTTCTTTTAATTAATCTTTCATTGCCATACTGGTTTATTTCTTTTCCCTGCGTACTTCTACTCGTCTAACGCCACCAATAAAGGTTTGAAACAGTAGGTGTTAGATTTAGGGCTAAAAAACTTGTCCGTATTACGGCATTTTCTTTAATCACGTTTTTTCATTAATTGATACAACGCGACGATTCTACGCATAATAAATTTTCCCACTCAATAAATCACCAGCAGTAGAAGATTACAGGTATTTGAGTCTTATTAAGGCCGTTTATGATTAGTTACACAGTTAAGTGCAGCTGTTCTGTGATTTCTATGTCGTCATAAATATCACAACTCGAGCAGCATGAGACATTCAATAACGCCGAGAAAACGACCCATTAAACACATTAAACACATATCGGCTTGGTTGTACCTTTGAAGCGAACTTATTAAACCCCCTGATAAGATCACACATTGCAATGTAGTCAAGTATTATTAGTCAGCAATATTTAAAAAAAAAAACAAGCCTAAAAGGTGATATCCGGCAGTTTTCTCGTCGCGTGCAACCAACTAAATTATTGCTACTTCAAAAGATCTCGAGTAACGTTGTTTGTTGGTTTCACATTTAAAGTAAAGCATAACATTTTTCTTGTCTTTACAAAATGATATTTCTTTTCCGAGCAATGCTGCACAGTTAACTATTTTAAACTAAGGAAAGCACGTGACCATTTACTTTTGAAGTCACGTTTCTTAATCATCCGGGTAATCATCCTAATCACCCGGGTAATCTGCTCTGACGTCGATATCTGTTTAAGCTGAAACCCCCATCGTGAATAGTTATAGATTTGGAAATAATGGACATTACAAGCGATATATTTCACAATTTGTAACCATTGAGGTTATGGTATAAACAGGTCTACTCAACAAAGTTATATGTATATGCAGCAACTGTACACAAATTCCCCAGAACTGGAGTGAGATATTGTTACATGTACATATATTAGATACAGGCCAACTTTTGGACATCAGCTTTAAAGTAATATAAACTCTAGAATATTGTATGGTGTTTTACTTTTCATGGTGTAACTGTATATGGACCGTTCACATTTTCACGTTGGTCAAAATTTGTCAAGTTTGCGTTATTGTAACTTTTATTTAGAACTGAACTACAAAAAACGAACCACAGTAAACAATGATTTCACCATTGAGTACTACATTATAAGTGATCAGGGTTTTTTTTTCTTTGAAATATCTCGCAGCAACTAATGATGCTCATTAAAGCGACGTTCGGCAAATGTCTGGGTAGAACCACTGGCTCATAGGAGGTCAAATGGAAAACCTTCCACATTAGGTACTGCGCCCCGAACGGGACTCGAACCCACGCGGTGAGTGGCTAAGCTGTCAGACGAGTTACAAGTCGGCGACCTACTCCAACGCCACGGCCACGCCACGACCTCTGGTGTCCTTTAACGGATTGCGTTGACTTAAAACATAAAAGAATCAATATTTTAGAACATTAACTTAAACTCTAGTTTATTAAGTAACTTAAACAACGTTTTGTTTTATTATTGTCTAAATATTGTCTAAATATTGTCTAGATATTGTTTTAATATTGTTTAAATATTGTGAAATATTGTTTAGATATTGTCTACCATGTGTTACAGTCACACTCTTAATACTTGATGAAAGAACACAAAAAGTGCAAGAGCTCTGGCTTTAGCACCCATCGTTTTTCTGAGTTCCAATTGTTGGGTTTTCTCTAATTGTACAACGTTTCGTCACTGTGTTTTTATTATATTTCTTTTAACTAGCATTAACATCTGTATAGTACTATTTATCGTTTATTGTATGATGTTATACTCATTTGACCGTATCATACTTCAAGCAAGAACTGCCCCAACTTAGGCCTATCCCATTAGGTCCTGTACAGGGCGGACTGTTTGTCTTGTTAACAATTATGTTATCTAGATAGTCATTATCTCCAATCTGTTTGCTTCTGATAATTACTCATACCATTATGCAAACTTAACATGGTCGATGTGCCTGAATATCAAATGAAACAACATCATTTTCAGACAACGTGTGATAAAAACTGTCGTTTCGATAACAGCTTACATCCTGATGTATCGGTAAAGCTAAAATATTTCGACAGTCACATTGTTTCGGAAAATATAAAAAAAACGGCCTAAAGAGAATAACCACATCTTAACCACGACTTGACACACCACCATCACACATCCACCCACCCAGCCACAAAACACACGCAAGCGCACACGAACACACACGCGCACACACGCACGCGCGCACACACACACGCGCACACATTCACACGTGCCCGCATTTACAGAAGCAAATGTTAAAGTGAGAAAAACTGAGACGGGATACAAAAAACATGAAGAGGAATACAAGAGTTGGAATATCAGAAATGTAAATCGAAACACACACACACACGCACACACACACGCACACACACGCACACACACGCACGCACACACACACACGCACGCACGCGCGCGCGCACACACATACACACACAAACACACACGCAAAAATATTAGTACTTAAACTTGGATGACGGAACTTTAATCCGCGCTAGAGTATTTAAATGGTCTGCTTAATACTATCTGTCGATGAAGTAAGGAGCTGGCAATATACTGATCAGTGACAACTGACAACAAATAAAATAAAAGCATTGCTTGGAATTGGCTTCATTTGAACCTATAGAATGGTAGTAATTTGTCCTGCCGA
>CM017570.1:50562684-50588055 GCA_007844125.1 Sinonovacula constricta
CTTCTAAGGGAATTAACGCATGTGTTTCCTCTTCTATGCTTCTCTTTCTCAATTAAGTCACATTTTAAATTTCAAACACAAACAAAACAAACAAAAATGCAAGAAGTATTGCAATTGAAGTTTGACGACGGATAACGGACATCCACGATGATTAACGGACGCACTTTTGCGAACATTGGTCAGACGAGTCGTTTATGTTACAGAAGGTGACGTCACAGAAAACGAACAGCCCCTCGTGGTTGGTGGTGTATTCAAACTCGGTGAAAACGAATCTGGTCTCCCGGATTGTCTGTGAGATGATATGTGTACTTGGGTCCACTTCACAGCTGGGGGAGGAAATATCTGAGATTTTAATTGTGCCGAAATGTAATAAATTTTTGTTTTTGCAACAAATCGATTTGTTCAGCTGTATACAAGATTTTTTGTAATATAAAAAGTTATTGAAAAAAAGTTTACGGCCTTCTGATCTTTATTATTATCATTATTATTATTATTTTATATACTTTCTAGCAATAACCTCACAAAACATGTAGTTGGCTTTGGTATTTTTCAGCAAAACTTTAATAATTTCGTTCATGTTAAAAAATATTATACTTTTGTTCCAAATTAGGTAACTTTATTCTACGTCACTAACTTGCCTTTGTTCAATGTCATTGCTTGTGCACTTCAAACGGACCTGTCTCTTTGCCGAGGCAATTATCTCCTTTATATATTGTATTATGTTATAATTGTTATTGTTTTATGCTGTTTGTATATTGTTATCTTTGTTCAATACTGTACTCCCGATGCAGGTGCTTTTGGTGTCTTGTGTCTTTTCAATATTTTTTTTTATGTTTAATGTTTGCCTTTGATAAAATCTTTCACGAAGTGCGAGAGTGGAGGGCTCTTGAAACCAGGTTTAAGAACCATTGGCCCTATTTGAAGTGGCATGTAATATCAAAACCTACCCGTTAGATATGAGCATATATCTAAGGGGATCCAAAGAATCCATCGATGGTTTCGTGTAACACGTGTGCACGCGGATCTTCTGTGACGTCATTGTGAACACTTTGACGTAGACCTCATCACCGACGCTAACGTGAAGTGGATTGCCTTCAATCTGGTTGGAGAATTGTGGATCACGAAAGAAAGTCATGTTTACGTCGTTTTTGTCGGCTCCTTGCACGCTGTGTAAAAACCCATCTAACGGTAGATGGTCATTGAGTAGATGACCTGTAAATGATAAAGTCATAAATAAGTTTAATAATATATTTTACTTACACATCTGTATTCATTATTTTAGTTTATTCAATTTATCAAGACTGTAAACCTTAACAAACTACTACAACCCTCTATAACCTAGTACCATTCTCATTGAGTGTCTTTATCGATAATCTAATAAAATCGTTTTTGCACTTTAGTATTGTGTTTAATTATTTCATATATATTTAATGCAACTAATCCCACATGAATTCTGCATGAACAATATTGTTTTAAATGAGCTTTATACGGTTGCTTTAATTAAAATAAATAACTAGTTTGGACATATTATTGTCGGTAGTTTGTCAACATATCTTCGTTAGAATTTCGTCCAAACTGTTTCCTTTTTTAGTTTAAAAGAATTTAACGATTCTAGAGACGTTAAAAGGTTACCCTAGCCTCAGTACACTTTGAAGATAGCTAAAGGTTACCCTAGCCTCAGTACACTCCGAATATAGCTAATACCAACTAATCTTCTGCGAATTATCGACATGAAACTATGATGTCAATTCGCCATAACCAGTTCGTTAACTCATCAAAGTGTGGCGCAGTACGTATTGTTATAAAATAATTCAATATTACGTCACTGAAATCAGTTCTAAATTAAACAACGACTACCCGAAGTTGTCTTGTTCCTGTTCATGGTGCATTCCAGGCTTACTGTCCAGTTAAAGTGGCGAATTATGAAAGGCCGAGTCGGGTCATGCTCCGCGTAGATCAGTTGATTGGAGTAAACGTGCTCTCCATGTCGGATCTGTAAAGGGTGAGAAAGTCGAAAGCAATATAAACCTAATTAAGTTACTAAACTGATTGTGATGTTCAATGTATTATGTTTGCATTATTTGATGTTATAAGCCTTTTCTCTAAGCATTCACTTGACATACACTTGTCTGTTACTAAAGCCGCACAGTTACCATACTGTTGCAGCAAAGCGTGATTGATGCTTAACTGTTACTAAAGCCACACAGTTACAGCAAGGCGGGATCAAAACTTGACAACTGGTAATTTATACGGTCCTATAATGAAACCTTTCAAGTGGTTTAAAAGGTTGCAATGTCCCAGAAAACAACGTTTTAAAAATCAGAGAAGCCAAACACGATCTGTAGTGTGTGGATACATTTTTAGGGTTTGGTTTCATGTTAGTTCTTCACGATATTACTTTGATCCAGCACTTTATCTGCGCTTATTAGATACTTTTAAATACGGCAGATAGGATTGTTTTGAGTGTACAACCAACAGTGCAGGTGCTCACCGACTCGTACGTTGTGCATTCCTTCAGTCCCTGATTAAAGTGCAGATAACCATTCCAAGTCTCCTGGCCAGTACACGAGTTATCTCCCATGTAGATATCAGAAGCCTTGGCGCCGGGGACAAGTTGACGTAACGTGTTCATGTTGACTCGGACGTCCCACCCGAAGTCGCTACATCTCACTGTGACGGCGTCTTCGACTCGCATTGCTGGAAGAAGTTTTAAAGTGTTATATAACATACAGACAGCGATTTTGGAAACAGCATCATATACACGACCTGTTTCCTTGCAGAAGTATTAAAGTTGTTATGAACGGATGTTGGTAGATCTAAATAACACATAACTTGTAAGTAAATGAAATCTCTACAGTAAAAAAACACGACATTTGCAAAGTATATATAACATTGTAATGAACTATCTGTTAGTATGACTACCCTGTAAGCTACAGCACTTTACATACTCAAATACATGTAGGACCAATGTTATACATATATCAAGGTCGAGTGCTTACAAACAGTTGTGTTTCCTTTCTACAGCCATTTACTCTGCTTCTCTGGACTTTTGGTCCTTTATTTAGTAGTTTAATTTATTTTACAATCTAGAACTTTGTGGAGTTTTTTTTATAGAAAATAATAATTTTCCCTCACCTAAATACAATGTGGACACCATTTTTAATTTGTAATAGTTAAGTACTTGCTTTTGATTGACGTCATAATTTAAGTCTAAGAATAAGTCATCATTTGGAGATTTCCCTCAAGGGTTGAAACATATTTTTGTGAAAAGACAAATACTTTTGTCTACAACGTTAACATAATGATCCTTTCTGAAATGTTTTAACAAAGGGAAATAAATGTCCGACTTAAATTCGTCCTGACTTTTGTTCTGGACCTCCTAAATACACCGTTCCAAGACCTTAGTTACTGTTGCTATAGGACCACAAGCTACATTTAAATAGAGAATCTTTATTGCAAACTGTACTTATTCAAAACAGACGACTTGTTGAGTCTTTTTCTGCTGAAATAAATCCTATTTTAGTCACTATAACCTATCGGCAACCGGAAATCTATATATATATTTACGTAGACAATCAATCGTGTTTTTATAGCAATGACAGAGTAGTTCTATCATAAGGATTTATAATCATATAATAAATCATAATAATTAATACCTATTTTGACACATGGTCCTCCATCTTTTCTCCCGTAACCTCTGACACAGTCGCACATATAGTTTCCAGGTGTGTTTCGACACACTTCGTTGTCCATGCAAGTTACTCCCTCTTTACACTCGTCTTTATCTGCAACAGATAGCTTTTTTGTTTAAATATAAAGTAAATAAAAAGAAAACGTGTAAGTGGGTAAGATATTAGAGTCTTAATTCGGAAATTCGAGAGCTTTTAGTGTAGTCACATATAACTATTCGACAGAAGGATCCAGCAAAACAATGGCAAAATATTTGTAAAACAGGTAAGATAGGAAATAAAAAATAGACAACGGACTTTATATATGTGTATAAAGTATTAGTGTTTTACCTTATGTTTTCCCTTTAAGATTTACCTTCACACTGATATCCATTCGACATAAGTCTGTAACCATGGTGACACGTGCAAGTGTAGGATCCATCTGTGTTGGTACAGTTACTGTTGACGTCACATTTATCGCCACCATCGTACTTGGAATCACATTCGTCCACGTCTGAAGACAGAAAACAAAGACATTAATTTTCTTCTTCTTCTTCTTCAAACTTTAACACGAATTTTTCAACAGTTATCATTCTATTCTCAGAAGAGACATATACATTATACAACACATAATTATCCTTAATATACACGATCTTAAATGTTGTTGTTTTTTCCTTTTTGAAAAGTTGACCCTTCACACAAGAAAAAAAGGGCAAAACGGATCAGAAACGAATGGCAACACCTCCATCGCCCGACGTTGCTACAGGATTATTTCTATAGTTAACAATGACAAATACAAAGCTACAATTATAATGTATGTCACGTTAAAACAGGGGATGTTCTAATCAGAAAATATGACAAAGTCCAATGAAAAGGCACGGGACAAAGGTATTCACATGCAAGCTTAAGTATAACTTTTGAATTCCATTTGTGATATCAAGGGTAAGTGCAAGTCTAGTTAGAACGCAACGAGTCTAAGATATAGAAGAGTCAATCTAACGCGACTCCCACACCTACCCCTGCCAAAAAGTGCAAAAAGCGTTGTATGTTTTTTTCTTGTTCTATACGATTTACTAGAAATATATATTAAAAGTTGGACAGAAAAAGATCTAGGGAACGTTTTTTTACAATGGCGGCTAAAAAGAAAATGCCAATTAAAATAATCGGTAATATACACCATCAGATTATACTTTTTTTTCTGTTTCTGACAATGGCAATGCCAATATTGTGCTATGAATTGTGAAAAAGAATATTTGCAGTCAGTGAATTTTCACTAGAACCAAAAATATTATTTCATGACGTCATGTGACATCCTGTGCGTTTAGGTTGATAGCTGTGTAGCGTCTCTCTTGTTTGTATGATTACACCAATAATTGAAGTAAGTTAAACCAATAATACCTATCCGGACTAAGCGTTCGTCATCATCTGTGAGTAGGTATTTTTGAGAAGGATCAAATACCATGGGGGATTTGCTTTAAGCTTAATCTCAAAACTTCAATATCACTGTAGTTTCTTTGAAACTCATTATTTCATACAATCCGTGGGATTATAGTCTGTGATGCTAAAAGAAACACATGTATACATTTTAGTCAAACTACACGAACTAGAGTGCAAGTCTCTGTGGCAATCAGGGCCTTTTACCATCAAACTTGAAACTGGTTTTAATTTTTATCAGCCTTACTTGATTGTATTTTCCGATAATAACGCGTCAATCTCAGCCCTAGTGTGACATGGGGTATTACAGACGACAAGTTAAAGACGAAAAGCGACCACATGTCAGCCTACCGTGGCATATTTGTTTATCACTTTGAAAATCGTTGTATCTTCCCTTTGGACAAGGGGCGCAAGGTCCGGTGTCATCTGTAATGTTGTCCCCATTACACATGGATTGGTTAAAGCAGGTGGTCAATATGCAAGGATCTAGACGTATCTCGCAATAATCGCCAGTGACGTATTTGTCATCTTGACAATTGCATCTATCTGAAGACAATTAATGAAGACAATACACAAAAGTCAAAATGAATCAAATGTGTAAAATTAAAGTCTATGGTTAAAGGAGGTTTTATATATGTCATTTTAGAATGTAACATACTGTGTTGAATGTAATTATTTTTTAATATGCAATTCACTATTTAAATGATAAGTTACCTTGTACATATAAGAATGAATGAAGACAATACATAAAAGTAAAACAATGTAAAATGAATGTCTGTGACCAAAGAAGGTTTTATAAATGTAATTTTAGAATCAAACAAGCAGTGTGGAATTTATTTACATCCATAGACCTACTACTTCATCACCGACATAATCGTTGGTGAACGTCCACACGTATAAGACGCATATGAACATTTCATTTATTATAAATTGTCATAATGACACACTCTGTTCACACCTGTTTTACTTTAGAATAATACATTTAACTTAACTTTTGTTAATTGTGTTCAAATGTTTTTGCTTGTTAATATTAATTTTACAGTCTCAAGATTTAGAATTATATATTTCTACCTAAATATATACATAGGTTTAATAAAGATGTACAATTAAACTTCGATATTTTAACTTTTTATATTTTATTGTTAAATAATGTACAGGCTGTCCAAAAAGCAAAATATTTAGGGAACATACATTTATTAGCATGACACATCTTAGTGTTTGTGTGATAGTATAACATATTATTGCCTTACAGGAATGTTGTTTATCACACTGAGAAGTTTTGTTACAGCCACAAAAGTTTACTTCAACATCTCTGACTACAGTGCCGTTAAATCTGTCATGGACTGTGAACGTGAGCTGGATGCTGCCATTCATATGTCGAAGCGATGGTAGAACAGTCCAGTTGAAGATTCCAGATACACTGTCTGAAGTTTGTAAGTAAGAAAACATGCTTTTTGTGTGTTTTATCATGTTGATGTTAGTTTATGTACCCTGTATGTACCCTGTATGAAATATATAGCAAACAACTTGAATGGAATTTGGTGTTATTTTGGTGTTATGTTAGTTTAAACTAGCATACTAATATAACGACATAAATGTTTATTTTAAAATATGACAATAAATATCAGTGAAGCTTACTATGAAACTTTTTTCATTTATGGATTATTACTTCCCTTTTCGGGTTACCCCTGGTAACTTGAAATGTTTTGAAATCCCCCCCTCCATTACTTCATAATACTCTGCACAATACCCTTCCTCGATTTTACTTTTCGTCGCAGGGAACTTAGAAACGTGTTCAAAGGACCTTGACAACTTTTTCAACATCCCTCATAAACTTTTAACGTTTTCAAATCACATAAGGGATCTTAAAATATTTTCAAAAGAACTCATCCTGTCTGTTCTTTAGTTTTACTTTATTTTATAAATTATGTTTAAAATAATTATTAACGTGTGTAGCATAATTTACAAATATAGCTATTACCCTACCGTATTTTGGGCTTCCGGAAAAGAATATAATGCACAGGAAGTAGAAAGGTGATGGTCATGTTATGTGTATTATCAATATATAATCATTTCTGTTAGAAATACAAAAGTTTTTGTTAGTCTTACCTAGCATGAAGTGTGTCTTCGGAAGATTAGTTAATACCAGGAATGTCAGGATATCTCCGGTGTTGTTGTCGTGAACGTAGTTAGACAGATTAAGGATGACGGAAGTGGTTGTCAGCCAGATAGACATCCACAACTGGTATCTCGTCCGTGAAGTAGGGAGGTGTGTTATCTGTAGAAACAAGCAGAAAATAGAAGGTAAATGATGGTCTTTACGGTAAGTTATATGATATACACAGGATTTATATTAAATATATTACCTCTATTTGATGTACGTTTACTTCCTACATCTCCCGTGAACCAATAGGGCCGCCGGTTTTCAAAAGCCGCTCTTTTTATTCCAGTATGCACCAATTGATTGAAGATATTGATATTTACATGGAAATACTAATTTTAGTTTGCATTATTTGTCGGACCTTATGATACGAATTCTCTAAAATATAATAATTATCTCCACGAAATAATAACAATAGTATGTTTAACACAAATTTTGCAAATATATGTTGTTTTGAGAATTTGAGCACTGTTCTTGAGATGAGTTTACCCGTACTGAACTGTCCCTAGTGATCTTATCGCATCGCTTCAATATCAGAAGCCAAAAATATGTTAATGTATATGAAAATGGACCTATATGTTATATTGGCACCCACTTCTCTGTAAGATGTTTGAGATTACTGAATCTTATTACTCACATTATAAATATGGAATAAATATAACTCTGCTTTTAACATGATATTGAAATATATAAAGTGCATTGTAGTCAGCATGTTACGACAAACAAGTGACAATCAACGTCAAACATTGATCAGTTTTACTTTTAGTTTCGTCCTTACTTCAGGGACACTTTTACCTTTTTAGTGCGGACAACATATTTTACAGACAAATCGTTGAAACGCGACAGAAGCTTAAAGATAAACATTACAAAAATTGTTTTATAGGTGGGAGCATGTAAGTACTTTATTTAAGAGAACGTATTTTAGTAACAAATATACAAACAAAAATAGAACAGGGTCAAGAACATTCCTGTGTGATCACTGATACAGATGGCATTTTTCTGGGATTTTTTGAATGCACAAGAACTATCAGTATCAAAAAAGTTTAACATTATACATATTTAAGTTCTCACTTTAGAAATAATGCATATTTTTGTCAGTTGCATCAAAATTAAATAGTCGTTTTACGTTAATTGTATTTTTGACGAAACATCGTAAACAAAAATCCATACTTTCGCATCAAATTGCATGTTTAATAATATTGACAAATTCTACGCATTTTCAAAATTTTAGCCAATTTAGTCTTGTGAAACCTTAATTTACGTTTAAGTTTTTTCAGTGGCTGCTACATGATTACACCACATTTTCATTCCAAAAAGTTGCATTAACAAAAATGTTTTAACATATAATTTTCACCAGAGGGATACTTTAAGTTGCTTGAAACTTTAAGAAATCTTATTTCTTTCTGACTATAGTTTGATAAGACTACGACATTTACATTTTCATACAGATCGATATAAAACAGCGGGATTTGAATAACACACTACATGTATGTTGTTGCTAAGGTATGTGTGATGACAGTTATGGATTCTCTTGCATACTTACGCTTCATATCATATATATGCTCGTGTCGGTAGTTTATATTGACCGCCTCTCCGCCCTAATAGGGCAGAACGGGCTAGGGCCAGGAGGCACGCGGTCGCGGACCGGGGGGAGAGAGGGGGAACAAGCAGCCGAGAGCCGCCGCCTCGGCGCCCAGCCGCAGCAGAAACAGGAGCAGCAGCAGCAGCAGCAGCAGCAGCAGCAGCAGCAGCAGCAGCAGCAGCAGCAGCAGGAGCACAGCACAAGCAGCAGCAGGAGCAGGAGCAGCAGCGGACGGAGCAGCAGGAGCAGCAGCAGCAGCAGGAACAGAAGCAGCAGCAGCAGCAGGGGCACGAGCAGCAGGGGCAGGATCAGCAGCAGAGCAGCAGCAGCAGCAGCAGCAGCAGAGCAGCAGCAGCATCATCACCATCAGCAGCACTATCATCACAATCATTCATATCATCATAATCATCATCATCATCAATCAATCATATCAACATCATTATCAATAGCAAGAATATTAACACAACTGTCATCATCATAAACCATTACCTTAATCCTGATACTGACCAGTTTAAAATTTATTTGAACCATGAAAAAAACTATGATTAGTTATTAGCTATGATTTTTGCTCGAATGAATAAATGTTACTGAGATAGAAGTCGTAAGTAAACACTCAATGTCAGTTGTAAAATGTATTGGAAGAATTCTAGATCGTTCGTGAGATAAAACCAAAAATGTACTTTTGATTCATTGCAGGTTTTATCAAATTCGTCAATGTCCAAGTCATTGTGTTGATGTCCATTCAAATTGAACAATGCTGTAAGATTGGTCAGGTAATCTTCATAGAACGTTGGCCGGGAGAAGATGTTGTAAGTCGAATAGTTGCCTGATGACAAACTGTAGTTGAACAAGGACTCGTTCTCAGAGATGCGCACTGCGAGAGAAGAAAACATGCATCGGTCGTGATTTTTGTCATCAACACGTCAAACGCAATTTAAATACTACAAGCAACCAATTAACGAAGCTACAGTAACCTCCCTTCGCAATTCGATTGCTGACAATGTCCGACCGGTGACACGATAAGATGTGTGAAGATATCATTAAATATGTATCTAAATTGACATTGATTTATGGAAAAATGAAAAGTCGGAGTATTGTTTTACATTTGATTAAACCAGTGACTTCGAATAATGCACCTGTTTTGGATAAGAACGGAGGTTCGACTGTACGCGTATGGTTTGCGAGCTTGGTGAAAGTCTTACAGCGTATTTACAAAACCAGCAGCAATATTTATTGTGAGGAAAGTTTGTCATCTTTCTTGTACTTCATTTTAATTGCAATTAAGTCTTTTAAATGTCTCAGCTATTGCAATTTTAACGTATATTCCAGGTTTTGTAAACAATAAACAATATCTTTGACATAATGATGTATTTTGTTCCAGTAGATGTTTATGCAACGCCAGGTAACAAACATTGAATTAAGATATTTTTTATCAGAAAATGTTAAATCTTAACCACATGCCTGATAAGGTTTTAACTGTAACTTTACACTGCATAAATCTTATCTAGCGATCTGAATTATAAACATTGATTACCTCAACGTTTACAACTGAATCATTGTCTTCATAATCTATTGCCGACTCTCGATATTCTGCGATATATATACCAGCAATGGGACCATTTAAACCAAACGTGAACATCTATCAACTTTTTATATTTCTTTAACGGCACAAAACTGTCATATAAAACATTTACTGTAAACATGACGCACTTGTATGATTGACAAACATCTAAATCTTTGAATATCTGATATACATGCCTTTAAAACGATACAATATCATGCCGCCAATTTGGCTGTCACCTGTATATAAATTAATCACAACGGAATTACCCTAGTGTCTTTACGTCGCCTTTGGTACCGGACCTGGTAGCGGAATCGGAAGAGCTTCGTATACATGTACGGAAGACCCCAGGTTCGATACCGGGCCGCGATATACCAAAGTCGTAAAATGGTAGTGGCATAACTCCCTTGCTAACGCTCAAGCAAATATAAGAATCGTTGCATGACCCGGTGTCAGGATAATAAGACTGGCATGCTAAAATCTTAGAAATTTGACACGCCGTTAACTTATTGGTTTAAGTCTAGCATCCAGCTGTTGTATGATGACATTAAAGTGTACATGTACCATCCAATGATGCACAAATCACCATTAAGATATAAGACGGACCGATATACTTTAAGTTTTAGAACGCTATTATCATCCATATGTCACCATGCAACATTGTATACCAGACTAAACAAGTCGCAGTTTATTATGTTTTCACGGGTATGTTCTTATGTTGTGGATATTTTATCCCGATGCAAGTGCTTACTATATTTACTATTAAAATTGTTTTTTACACATTTTGAAAAGAAACCTCCTATGGCAATAAAACTTTTACCCCGGTTTAACCACTCAGGTCGGTCCCTTTGCCGAACGATCTTGTTGTTATGGCAACGGTTGTTTTATTCTTTCCTCTTTTTGTGTCATGTCTCGTTCTCGTTTCTTTACTACGTTAACTACTCTGTTTATAATTTACTAATGTTTTGGAATTATCGTTATATCCTTTATTCTTTATAAAAATAATTTCTTAATCGCTGATTTATTTATTTAGCATAACATAGAATACTTACACGATTCACCAATCCGAACATATCCGGTAGGTTTGAGACATTGAACAGGGTACCGTTTTTTGCTTTTATGTTGACGCTACCTCCAGCCAGCCCAGTTAGATTGCTGTGTGAGATGCTATCCTTTATTCATTCTAATGTTATGGAGATTTCTGACCCGCCGTTAAGTGTAAGCTGGAATTGGTTTGAAAAACACATTACACCGTATGTGTATTTATGACGAAACAGACAAAAAGCGAGTCAATGTAAGAAAACGTGGCAAACTAGCAATAAGACTTATGGTAAAGAAGTAGAACCACTCTAAAAGAATGTATATCTTACCAAGATGGCAAAACGGTTGTGGTGGTTATTATGATTATTGTGATGATGATTATGAGGAGGAGGAGGAGTATGAAGAGGAATATGATGATGGTGATGATGATGATGATGATGATGATGATGATGATATGTTTGAGTTCTTGTTTTTACCGTCTTCAGGTAACTCCCGAATCCTTTCAAGCTAAACAACACTTTTCCATTTCCTACAAGAACCCCTCTAACAGGTCTTGGAGGGGTAGACGATAAACCACACGGAAACATTGTATTGGATGGCATGCCCTGTGGAGGACTCTCGTTACTGGAACATACGGCCACCCCGTCCTTGTACACGGTCACATCACCAGATGTCCGGTTGATCAGTTGAGCTTCAAACTGCTCAATGTCGTCCTTTGTAGTAAACAGTAGTAAACGTTATTGTTGAATTTGAAGAAACATTTAACCTTAGAAAGTATACAGTGTTCGGCTCTAAATACTGACGTAACTACGGCATCATTTATTTTGGAAAATTGTGCACTGTATTTGGAAATAAAAACCAAAGAGTAAATGAGACGGAAATGACGGGCTGACGTACCTTTATAGCCACAGCAACAAAGATTGTAAGGTCCTTATTCCCTGGGGTCATATAATCTGTGCGGACTTGAACCGTTGTGTTTCTTGAAACAATAATTCACAGTTACATTTGAAAATTCAAAATGAAACTTAGGCAAACAGAAGAGAATGCCATTAGCAACATAAATGCAAATGAAACGAAAACAGCATCAAATACTAAAAATAATTACCAGCGGAAATTTTGACAATGTATTAATATGTCCCAGTGGCAATGGCTGTCTGGGTTGCAGAGTTAGGAAGAATAAGTTCGTTATGCATTAATTCAATAACTATAAATGTTTTCCGCTAAATTAACTTATGTTTAATATTTATTTATTTTATAATTTTAATATATATTTTGTAAACAAAAACATCATTTTCTGTTACCCATTGTGCAGAAAAATGTATTCCCCATGGCCGTTGAAGTCATACTCGACATTATCTATCGTGGTTATGTGGGGATTCCCCCATGAACGGGCTGAAATAAATGGGATATATTTCTGCAATTAGTATTATGTCTGTGTCAGAAACTAAACAATATAAAGGCACGTATGAAAATTAAAAACAACTAAGAGAAGTAAGACATGAAGTAAAATAGAACACATTTGTAAGGACAAGTGAGCTTGCAAACATATCAACATGATTATAGCATATAACGTGCTAAAATTATTTTTATGTGTCTTAAGTTTTCATTATTTAAATAAATAGTTTGGTATGCCAAGTCGCATGCGTTAACATATTCCTTACCCACCTGTGTTATCCGCACTCGTTACGTAGCTTACTTCACTCAGGAGAGAAACAGTCAGAACAAACAATTCGTATAACTTGATAGTCGCCATCTGTAAATACAGTTTGTAAAGTTTTGTTAAATGGTAATGTATATGAACATTTAATAAGTAAATAATTCTAGAACTTAAGTTAACTTATTTTGCTGAAAGAAATTTGTTATGAAAATTAATCATTTCAAAATATTACTTTTGCCCTTTCTTCATTATCAGGATGACTGCCTCTTTACACTAATTCAAACTATTCTTTATGATGGATTATAATGTAGATTTTGCTTCGTTTCTATTTTTCCTTACATCTTTGCAAATACTTCTAAATACTGTTCAATCAGTTTTTTTCTTTTAATCCGTCTTCACTATGAAAATATTTATTAATATTTCTGATAAGTAAATATATGAAAAATACAATTAAGTAGTTTTATGTTGTAGACAATAAACTTTTTATGTTAATGCAAATCGCTAAATAGTTTCTTTTCGTATTCATCGGAATAATAATCGATTATTGATTTAAGTCCGTGCGTTAAATAGTTACCATATATTTCCTTTTCACGATCGAAGCTTTTGATAATATTACTTGATATCTTAATATGTACTTTAATTAGAAAAATGCAATTATAAATAAATATTGTGTAAATGAACTAATATTAAATACTCACTGAATGTGTTTCTCTTTTTGCCTTTATAATAGGAGAAAAAAATTATATGTACACATTGACAATCAAGATTTATTTCTTTGGCACAGACATTTGAATCATAAGTCTTGTCCCCAAAATCCAAGTACATTTAATCATACAAAGGAAGATAGCCTGTCATGTCAAAAAAATGCATCACAAAACATTACTGCAAGGATGACGAACAATGTGGGAGTCCAAATTATCCAGCTCGATGAACGATTGCCACCAAACTGTTGTGCAGCGGGTTTGGAAAATCACAACCTTTATATCACCTGTCTGGTAAGTTATCGTGTGGTCCAATGCGCATGTCCGTAGAGGAAATGATTGTTTCCTCTTCGGGTTATTTATTTTATCACGTACTGATAAGGTGGAACATACCGGGTATATCCTCGCCCATTCAGTATGATTGGAACGTATTTTCGCAGTAGGAAAAGTTCCTTAAGTCATCAATGTCAACAACCTAGAACTATCGACAATGGATTTACGTCAAGTTTAAAATTGGTAGTTTGAATTATAGATAATATTTTATTTATTAAAGGGTTGCTGATGTCCACATGTATTTTAATATCAGTTGACGTATTTGTTTTTGTGCAGGTTTAACAGATTTGACAGTAAAACTTAAAATCTTCCTTATATTAGTTTTACCTGGTCGGTAAACTCACTTACGTAGTTCAATACGTCTGTTTCAAATAAACATAAAATAACTATAATCAAGCGAGACTTAACCCACAGCCAATTTAATAATAAATTTATTAATCAAGTTTTTTACCTTGCTGGACCTTGTTAGAGAATATTTAGGTTATTATAATTTTAACTTTACTTAAAAAAGGGGGGATTTGTTAGTCAAGAGTAGAGCCGCTATATATTGGGATGTCGCAAAAAAATGAAACACATAATTTAATTAAGGTACCTGTGTTTATTAATTGTTTAAAGATATTACAGGTTTTTTCCTGAAAATAATTGTTATAAAGGGGTAAAAATTTATCGAGCAAAATTAAATTACCAGCTAGCAGGAAGTGAGATTTTGTGTCGCACAAAATTAGCTATTTATCAATCCAATGACAGCATAACTTCTAAAATCGCACATATTTATGAAAGATATTTTGACAAATGTTGCTTTGGTCAGACGTTAGACCACCACATGCTGAGAGTATGCTTGTTGATCTTAAATAAATTGCTTTGTATAATTCTGATAATAGTGATTGATTTCAAAGTTTGAGATAATAAAGGTTTCAAAATATCGTTTTAGATTGGCAAACCTTTATTTTAAGCTTAGCCAACTGTATAAACCGCGCAGTTTACGTCTGATTATCACTTGATAACATCTATGCAAACTTGAGAAACGCTTATCCTGGAGACTCCTCAATGTAAACCTCGTCTTAAATGTTATTGTACCATAAGCTTCCGTTCGAATAAGCATAACAATAATTTATCATAAAGCAGTCGTTCATAATAGTTACATACACCTGACTATCTTATGTAAGTAATATTATTTAAATATGACAAGTTAGAAGTTAGTATAATGGCTACAATTCAATATCTTTATATCGAATATAAAAAATAAATCTTTTATGAGAATTCCAAAATATATTAACAATGAAACTTGCGTAGATACAATATCGAAGGAAGGAAGGAACACTAAGACAAGAAATTACGCATCAGGTTTTGATTGGAACGGTCAGTGGTCAATGTACCGGCTGGCGAGCTTCACCCGGTTTATGGAACCTACTTTAAACGAATTGTGAAGAAACTACAAAAATATAAATACAAATATCATGTTAATGTGAAACAATGTACAATAAGCGCCAATCAGAAGTAAACATGCGAACAAATACGACTATTTAAAGTATAACATGTATAAAAATTAAATGTTTTCAACAAAACAGAGGTTTGCTTGCTTTCATTTAACTTTGTTTTACTGCCTTGTTAGGTTAATTCAATACTAAGCTACAATTATCTGAAGCGAAAGTCTGATAATAAACATCAAATAGAAAATGTTTCCTATAGTGGTGTTTACATAATACTACTTGAAAATGTATCGAACATAGACGATAAGATAATTTAAACAAACGAGCATTCAGACCATGTTGCTGATTATGACGATGCTGCTGTTGAAGATATAGTGTCGAATCAGACTTTACTCAACATGGAACTCGCTGATTTAATCTGCGTTATTTTATTAACATAATTATCATTATTATCCACCATCATCACCGGCATCCTTATCATCATCATAGATGTCTTCATCATTTTCCTCATGACACGTGTTCAAAGAAAGTAGACAAGTCAGAATAAAATAACAATCAGTATATTTTATTGAATTTATACAACGAAGAAATCTGTCATATGTATTCAATCTCTATGACTGCACTCCGGCTGCATTAATAAAATTGTGTGCAAACTCACATATTACAGAAAAAAAATCGTTGAGAAAAAGACAGAAAAATGAATGTACATCTAGAACATAACAACTTTAAAAAACGATAAACTATGTTCATACGAATGGTTTTGACGGAAAACGGAAATATCCGAAAAGGTCCAATGATTAACGAATGCAAATTTGCGAACATTGGTCAGACGAGTCGTTTATGTTACAGAAGGTAACGTCACAGAAAACGAACAGCCCCTCGTGGTTGGTCGTGTATTCAAACTCGGTGAAGACAATCTGGTCTCGCGGATTGTCTGTGACAGTATGTGTGTAATTGGGTCCACTTCACAGCTGGAGATAGAAATTTTTTTTATTCAACAACTGGCCAAATACAAGGCATACGGGGAATATATTGTCTTTAAAAACGGTTTTTTTAAATATTTTCTGCCGCCGGACTATGTTACAAAATCAACATCATTGTAACTGGGTCTTATGTACGTATTCAAAACTAAGAGAATCGTTTGTATGTACATTTAATAAGTGTTCAGTGTCTACGGCATCCGATGCATGAGATCAATATAGCTTGTTTATTTACATATAATAATGCAGTTTATCAAGTAATCTAATAAACTTAACTAACGTCATATGTACGTATATGGTGTAGTATATGTTCGGGTGATATGTTATGTCATAACCTACCCGTTAGATATGAGCATATATCTTAGTGGAGCCAAAGAATCAATCGATGGTTTCGTGTAGCACGTGTGCACGCGTATCTTCTGTGATGTCATAGTAAACACTTTGATGTAGACGTCAGCACCGACGGTGACGTGAAGAGGATTGCCTTTCGATCTGGTAGGAAAATTGAGAATCACGATAGAAGTCATGTTCAAGTCATTTTGGTCGGCTCCTTGCACGCTGTGAATAGACCCATCCAATGGTAGATGGTCATTGTGTAGATGTCCTGAAAAATGGTAAACAAACTGATAAATAGAGTCAAACATTGATTCTCTAAAATTGACGCAATACTGTAATTTTTATCATAATGCTTAGTAACAGATATGAATGAGTTGATTTCGAAGGTACATTTACCAGTTGATAAATTACTATTGAAATGGAATCGACATAAACCCGACATAAAATCTACTCATAGTGGTACAAGAAGCAGGTCATACCGGAAGTAGTCTTGTTCTTGTTCACGGTGCACTCTAGGCTAATTGTCCAGTTGAAGTGGCGAATGATATAAGGTCGGGTTGGGTCATGCTCTGCGTAGATCAGTTGGTTGGAATACACGGATTCTCCATGCCGAATCTATTTTGTATATGGAGTCATCAATTAACAAGAGGGACTTTCCAACAGTAAATGGTTAAATGTTTCCGTATAAAATAATTTGTACATGCACCAAATTAGTAGTAGTATTTTAAAGAAAATACTTAAGCTACAAATTTAAATAGCTAGAAGATATATGCTCGACACATTGTTTTAACTTGCATTGCGGACGTCCCAATGACAAGAGTGTTGAACGACCTGATTGAACAGTTGCTTAATAATGGATAATGTGATTATGTTTGGTGTTCACGAATATGAAATATATTTCCACCAAAGTAATAGCTTATAATACCATAGGCAATACTTAACTACGTTGGATACAAGTTTACAAAATCACCTAGAAATGAGATGAGGTAAATAAGAAAAGGTCCTATCAAAATTTCCATAGATATTCAAATTTAACCTGCCTGACGACAAAGGCAAACAGGGTAAATGTAAATGTGACAAAAACAGAGAGACGAGACATAGCAAAACAAAAGAAAAACCATCAGTTACAGCCTTGGAACGGTCAGTCGGCAAAAGAGCCAACTGGGGTGCTTCAGTCTGGTTTGTGGAGTGCTCCAACCTCGCACTTCCTGAATGTTTTTGTATAAAACAAACAGTGTGTGTAGATAAAATATCCGTCAAAGTGAAACAACTAACCGTAAGCACCTGCATCGGGAGTTAAAATAGACACAATGAACTTATATACACAAGTATGTGATAATGTGTGGTGTTCACGAATCTTTACCTCAGATTATCTTATCATAGGCGCCAAGGATGAGCCATGTTGGATACAAGTAAACACCCTCTCCTAAAGAATGAGCAATGACGGATAATGTTTTAAACATAAAAAAATACATGTGTTCCTAACCGCGTCACAGGTTGTGCATTCATTCAGCCCCTGATTAAAGTGAAGATAACCATTCCAAGTCTCCTGGCCCATGCACGAGTTATCTCCCATATAGATATCAGATGCCTTAGCATTTGGGACAAGTTGACGTAACGTGTTCATGTTGACTCGGACGTCCCACCCGAAATCGTTACATCTCACTGTGACGGCGTCTTCGACTCGCATTCCTGGAAAAAGTGTTCAAGTTTTTATATAACATCTAGACAGCGATGTTGGAAACCGTATCATATAAACGACCGATGCTACATGATACATCTGAATAACATATATTTTGTCAATAAATGATATGTTTACAGTAAGAAACACGGAATCTACAAAGCATATATTACATTGTAATAGAAAGTCGGGTAGAATAACTACCCTGTAAACTACGGCGACAGCACTTGACATACTCAGATAGGACCAAAGTTTCTGATTATGTCACGTTCGAGTGCTTACAAATAGTTGTGCTAATTTTCTAAATACAACCAATGCTGTATTGGTAGCAATGACAGGGAAGTACTATTATAGGAATTAGCATACCTATTTTGACACATGGTCCTCCATCTTTTTTCCAGTAACCTCCGATACAGTCGCACGTATAATTTCCAGGTGTGTTTCGACAAACTTCATTGTCCATGCAAGTTGCTCCTTCTTTACACTCGTCTTTATCTGCAATAGATAGTGTGTTTATTTTCTTCAGATAAAATCAATCAAATAAAGAGTGCAAGTGGGAAATTTTGTTACAATCTTGATTCGGGAATTCGAGAGATTAGGTGTAGAAATATACACGTGACCACTCTGATGAGTAAACACTGTGCTTTTTGTCTAAGAAGAATATGAAGAAATAAGATGAAATTTTTTGTATACTTTGTATAACTAGTGTTCGATCGTGAAAGTGTATAATTAGAAACGTTTTAACTGTTTAAATATGTTCTTGCAGCGTACGTTTTATCTACATTTTAAACTATAAAAGTTGACAGGCAATAATTTGTCGTCGTATAATTAAAGAATCTTGATAATATATACTATTTTAAGAATCTGTAGCGCAAACAATCTTATGTAGTATACATATATAACATGTACACTACTATCAGGTAAGAAACATGTGACCTTTCTATAACAGCAGATTGTACTCAACCAGAAAGGCAATTATTAAACGATCATGTGTGCAAATACCACAATTTCAATCGCAACCTTCCTTAACAACTCTTAAACAAAAGGATCCAACAAGTAGAGAAGGCCTCTAAACAAATTATTTGTAAACGACCAAAGATAGGACCTCACAAAGTTTCCTATTTATAAAGTGTAAGTCTTTCTCCCTTTTGTTTTTGATTGACGTTTCCTTTAAGATTTACCTTCGCACAGATATCCATTCGACATAAGTCTGTAACCATGGTGACACGTGCAAGTGTAGGATCCATCTGCGTTGGTACAGTTACTGTTGACGTCACATTTATCGTCACCATCGTACTTGGAATTACATTCGTCCACGTCTTGAGACAGAAACCAAAGACATCAATTTTCGTCAATTTTAAACATTCTTCATATATCTATAATAACGCTAAAGAAGACACATCCAAACATTTTCTCAATATACAAAATGTTTTTTTTTTTTTTTTTTTTTTTTTTTTTTTTTTTTTTGAATGTAGACCCTTAAACTCCGAAGAAATAAAGACTCTGGTTAAAACGGTACATAACGAATGGTAAGGTTGCCATTGCCCGACGTTGCTGCGCAAAGATAAAATTCTCAACCTACAGTGAAATAAAATACATTTAAAACGGCGATATGTTCCTGTCATAGACTGCCATTAAAAAGCACAGCAACTTAAACAACATTTTTTTAAATGTCCACAAAAGTTTGCCTCTACATATTCCTTGTTGTTGAGATGTATGCAGTTTTTCAGCCGTCTTAACTTCTTTTTACGTCATTCATAACAGTTTAAAATGGTCTTTGGTATAGAAATACTAAAACCTAAATTTGTTGGTAAAATTTTGGATTAGTATATATATATATATATATATATAAAAGAAAGAAAGTAAACAAAACTATCAACCAAAATATGTAGTTATGTATGCATTCAAGTTTCAACACAGTCTATGTAAGGATTTTTAAGGTGTAGGCTATCAGTGTATTTGATTGAATGTCAGGCCAATAAGAGGTCAATGGCTGTTGTTTTGTCCATTCTTGTGTGTCATCACCTTATTTGATATGTTTGTACCAATAACTTAATTTCCGAAATGAGATGGCTTTAACTCATCATTAAATTGACAGAACGCAACAAGGTTTGGACTGTTGTGCTTTATTTGTTGTTATTGTTGTTGTTGTTGTTTTCTTTCTACATTTAGCATTTAAGAAAACATACAAGAGCTTGGAGCTGTGTTCAAACCGTTCCAAGAAGGTTACTGCTCTGTATCCTCTATTGTCCTCTCATTTTTTCGGATTTGGCAAATGTATTTCATTACTCCTACGAACCCAGGCTTCATTGCCATGTACTTCTTGTTTGGACCACTAGCATAATTTCCGGAGGGATTGGGGTTTGGAATTTGCCGGCATTTTTGCCGATACTGTGCAGCGACATTTCTATTCTTAGAGCACAGGGGCACTTATGAGGTGCCCAGGGACTAAACCCGGCCGCTCCATTCATTATACTGACACCGACGAGTCAGGCGTAATGCTGTCCCCTTAGCCACGAGCGTTAGGAGAGAAGCCACTACTTCCAACTTTAAAGTCTTTGGTTTGACCCGGCCGGGGATTTAAGCCGCGACCTCCCGATCCGCAAGCCGACGCTCTACCAATTAAGCCATTGCGGCCGGTTAATTTCCGGAGAAGTGATGGCTTTAACTCAACATTATAATTACTATGTGAGGTTTATTGATACTTGTCAGAACGCAATTGGGTTTCGACTATTGTGTTTCAAATAAGTCTGCTGTCTCTTTACTTTGGGCATTAAAGAAAACCTCAAGAAAAGAGAGCTTAGATCTTTGGTAAACCTGTCTAACACTGATCAATACTGTAACTGCTTGGTTTCCTCTATTTTGGTATGCATTGTCTTACTGTTTTGTCGTTTGGACCAGATTTCAATTTGTGTTGCATAACTAATTGTTCCTTTTCCTGCTGCTCTCTGACCTTATTCCGATTATGAAGAAACGTCACGCGTATTCATCCTATTAGGATAGTTTTGTAATCAAATTGTGACTTGTTCAAATCATTTATTAATTGTCTCCTTCCTTTATATTAAACATAAAGGAACACGTGACCAATAGGGTATTTGCAGACAATAAGCCATATACTGCGATTTCAGTAACCTTTTACATCGGCGATTTAGAATTGCCCGAATTGAGCATTTCCTACTCTACTATTGAAATAGTTTCATGTATAAATAATATATATCAAATATCAGCCTACCATGGCATGTCTGTTTATCACTGTGAAAATCATTGTATCTTCCTTTTGGACACGGGACGCAAGGTCCGGTTTCATCTGTAATGTTGTCCCCATTACACAGGGATTGGTTAAAACAGGTTGTCACTGTGCAAGGGTCCTGACGAATCTCGCAATAATCACCATCGACGTATTTGTCACCATGACAATCGCATTTGGCTGCAAAATGAGGCCAATACACAAAAGTAAAAAGTAAAATTAATGTCTGTTACCAAAGTAGGTTTATATATTGCATTTTGAAAAACAAATGTCGTGCTTTAGAGTTGGCTGTATGTTTTGTCCTATGTTTTCCCATTCATGTCATAACCAACTGACAATCATAGCAAAGACAAATAACAGGTTAAATGTGCATGCATTTATTCTTTGGTATGCAATTCATTATTTAAATGTTCCATTACGGTGTACATATACATCCAGTGACCTGTTGATTCATAAGCATATCGATATAATCGTTGGTCAACATCCTGCAGTATAAGATGCAAACGAACATTTCATTTGTTATATTTGTTATAAACTGTCTTGATGACACCAGCTTTACATAAGATGTAATAACAAACTTCGGTATTTAAATATTTTAAAATCTAATTTATACATGATATAAAGGCTGACCATATGGCCAAATCTAATACAAATTTATTAGCACGACACGTCTAAATGTTCGTGTGATAATATAACAAGTTAGTGCCTTACTGGAATGTTCTGCATCACACTGAGAAGTTTTGTTGCAGCCGCAGAATTTTACAATAACATCTTTGACTACAATGCTGTCGAATCTGTCATAGACTGTGAACGTGATCTTGATGCTGTCATTTAGATCTCGAAGCGATGGTAGAACAGTCCAATTGAAGATTCCAGATACACTGTCTGAAGTTTGTAAGTAAGACACTAGGTTTTCAGTGTTTGATGTTGATTATATGTTATATACCCTGTATGAAATATTTTGCAAAATACTTTAATGGAATTTGGTGATAGTTTAGTATAAACTAGCATAGGAAATAACGACATAAATAGATATTTACTTTAAAATATGACAATGCCATTTCAGTGAAGCTTTAACCCTTTCTTATTGATGGATTACGATTCTTTCTGGTTTATCCGGGTAACTTGAAATATTTCGAAATTCCCACCTCTCCGACTTCAAAAACGTTGTGCATACTCTTCCTCTATTGTCGTGTTCAAATGATCCTGAGAACTTTTAAACAACACTCATCAATCTTCAACGTTTTCAAATCACATACGGGAATTTAAAATATTTAAAAGAACTTCTTCTGTCTGTTCGTCAGAAAATGATAGTTTTACTTATTTTATAAATTATTTTATAACATGTTTTACAAATATAGATAGATACCTACCGTATTTAGTTTACCGAAAAAGATTTTAATACACGACACGGAATTTCTTTTAAAGTCCGGGGAATCTTTTTTTGTTCCATGGAGAGACTTAAAATGGAAATATGCTGAAATCTTTCCACCGGTATATATATAGTATAGGCAAAGAAAATCTTGGTAACTATGTTTCGTACTTTACTCTACTTTGTAGATTTAGATGTATAGGTTTATGAATAACTTTAGAGAACGATTCTATAAAGTAGGAATGTAATGGCCCAGTAATGTGTATTATCAATGTCTAACCATTTCTGCTAGAAATTCAAAGGTTTTTGTTAGTCTTACCTAGCATGAAGTGTGTCTTCGGAAGATTAGCTTCTACCAGGAATGTCAGAATATCTCCGGTGTTGTTGTCGTGAACGTAGTTAGACAGATTAAGGATGACAGAGTCGTTGTCAGCCAGATACACATCCAAATCTGGTATCTCGTCCGTGAAGTAGGGAGGGGTGTTGTCTGTAGAAACAAGCAGAAAATTGAAATTTAAGAGGTGGTGGTTTGTACGGTAAGTAAACTTTCTACAGGGGATTTATATTAAATATATTAACTCTATTTGATGTCCGTTTACTTCCTACATCTCTCGTGAGCCAATAGGGCCGCCAGTTTTCAAAGTGGCCGCACTTTGTAGTCCAGTATGCCTTAATTGATTGCAGATGTTGAACATGGAAGTACTAACTTTAGTTTGCATTATATGTCGGACCTGACGATACTAATTCTCTAAAATATAATTAATATCTCAAAGAAATAATAACAATAGAATGTTCAACACATTTTTTTACAAATATATATTGTTTTGAGAATCTTAGCACCGTTTTTGAGATGAGTTAACCCTTATTGAACTGTCCCTAGTGCTCTTATGGCATCGCTTTAATATCAGAAGCCAAATATAGTTTACTGAATATGAAAATGGACCTATATTTTATATTGGAAGCCACTTCTCTCTAAGATGTTTGAGATTAATATATATTACATGATATTAAAAATATATAAAGTGCATTGTAGTCAGCATTTTACGACAAACAAGTGACAAACAACGTCAAACATTGATCAGTATTACTTAAAGTTTCGTCCTTACTTCAGGGACACTTTACCTTTTAGTGCGGACAACATTTTTTATATCAACCATTAACGTGTTATAGACAAAACGGTAGAAGCTTAATGTTAAACATTAAACATTACAACAATTGTTTTATAGGCGCGAGCATGTAACTACTTTATTCAAGAGAATGTAGTTTAGTAACAAATATAGACACAAACAAAACTAGAACAGTGTCAAGCACATTCCTGAGTGATCAGTGATCCCCATGACATTTTCTGGTTTTATTTGAATGCACAAGAACTATCACTATCAAAAAAGTTTAACATTGAACATATTTCATTTCTCACTTAAATGTTAGACATTTAAAAAATAATGCATATCTTTGTCATTTGCATCAAAATTAAATAGTCTATTTACGTTATCTTGTATTTTTTATGAAACATCATACACAAAAATCCGTACTTTCGCCTCAAATTGCATGTTATATGAATTTTCAGAATTTTAGCCAATTTAGACTTGTGAAACCTTAAAAGGCATTTACATTTAAGTCTTATCAGTGGCTGCTACATGTTTCAACAACATTTTCCTTCCAAAAAGTCGCATTAACAAAAATGTTTTAACATATAACTTTCACCAGTTGGTTGAAATTATGAGAAATCTAATTAATTTCTTTCTGACTATAGTTTGGTAAGACTACAACATTTACACATTATTTTCATACAGATCGATGCAAAACAGCGGGTTTAGAATAGCAAACTACATTTATGTTCTTGGTAAAGTATGTATCTTATGACAGTTATGGATTCTCTTGCATACATACGCTTCATATCATACAGGTATTGCTCGTGTCGGTAGTTTATGTTGACCGCCTTGCCTGCCCTAATATCGTCAGAACGGGCTATTGCCAGGAGGCACTCGTCTCTGACCTGTGTGGTAATAGAGTGGTTACAATCATCCTGATCCTGATCATCCATCCTTATCATCATCATCATAACCATTCATCATCATCATCATCCATAATAATCTCTATCATCATCTCATCAACATCATCATCAATAGCAAGAATATTAAAACACAACTGGTATAAAACCTATTTAAAACCATGCAAAACTAAGTC